>VXBN01007275.1:32533-49317 GCA_013397395.1 Sinosuthora webbiana | reverse complement strand
AGCCGGGGAAGGACCGCCCACCGCGGCCGGACCGCTCCTGACATCACCGGGACCGCGCCGCGCCGCTCCGCCGGCATCCCGGCATCCCGGCACCGCCGCACGGGCAGCGCGACCCGCGCCGCGCCCGCAGCGCCGAGCGCCCGGCACAGGCAGCGCAGGGTGCTCCGGGGGTCCGCAGGGGCGCGGGGGAAGGGTCCCGGGGCCGGGGGTCCGTGTAGGTGTGTGGGGGGTGCGGACCCCGTGCGCGTCCCCCGGGATTCGGTCCTGGCAGGGGTGTGGTGAGTGGCCACCGTACCTGTCCCCGGTGGGCTGAGGAGGTCCTGGCAGGGACGGGCAGGGGTGTGGTCCCCAAAGGTGTGTGCGGAGTGAGGACGCTGTGCCTGTCCCCGGGGGTGTGGTCCCTAAAGGTGTGGGGGGGGGTGTGGACCCCCTACCCATCCCTGGGGTGTGGTCCCTGCGGGGATCGGCAGGAGTGTGATCCCTAAAGGTGTGTGTGACCCTGTCCCTGTCCCTGGGTCCCTAACGGTGTGTGTGACCCTGTCCCAGGGCAGTGCCCGCAGCACACCCTGGTGCTGGGCACACGTTGTCCCCAGGGTGTCTGGTTGTCCCCAGTGCCCTGCACGGGGACACCCCCCCTAGGCTTCCCAGGGATTGCTGCTCCAGCCCGGGGCTGGTGGCACCTCCCTGGAAGGTGGCACCTCCCTGGAAGCTGGCACCGGGTCCAGCTGAGTCCCAGTTCCTGCTCCCCGATGTTCTCGGGGTGGAGAGAGAGCAGCACCCCCGCCCCAGCCTGATACACTCCCCACTTCTTCCATCTGTTCCCGCTCCGGGAGAGCTCCGGGATGCTGCAGGGATGGGCTGGCGCTGCCCTGGGCTGCCCAGGGACCAGCACAGGTTTGTTCTGAGCAGGATCCCTTCAGGCACAGGAGCTGTCGTTGCTGTGAGCCGCCGAGGCAGAATTTCCTCCGAGCCCTGGTGCTTCCCCCGTGGCTCACTGCAAAGCCGGCTAAAGCCTCTACAAACATCTCCTGAGGGCAGCCGAGGTGCTGCCAGCTGTGAGGACACACAGGACAGCCAGGAATCCCAGCGAGGAGGAGCCCACGGGGATGGGAACTGCAGGGATCCCTGCGGCTGCAGGCAGGCGGTTCTCAGGGAACGCAGTGCAGGAGGGGGAGAGCAAAGGAAAGGGAGAACCACCCCTAAAAATCCCGTCTTGCACCCCGTGGGGATCATTTCCTCAAGGTCTGAGTGCCCACAGCTCACTTGGTGACTCCCCTAGGAGCGCCCACGGGCTGTGAGGTTGGCGAGGAAAGCTTCATCTCTGCCGTGTACAGCTGCTCTGGTGCTGGGGAAATGGAAAATCCCTTCATTCCCCACGAAAGGGAGGGCTGTTACCCTTCCACGGCCACTGGAGTGAAGGGGGTGCCCAGGTAGATCCACACCATGGGGTGCCCAGGCCCCAGACCCAAACCTGAGGCAGGAGGAGGCAGCCCAAGGGGGGAGTCTGAGCGGGTTCAATGTCTCTGAACCCCCATACCCTGAGCCCAGCTCCTCTGGCCCCACTTGAGGATAATTCTCCAGTTCTGAGTGACCCCCAAACCCCGACCCCAAAGGCTGTAAAGCAGATTTGACTGAGGCAGGGAGAACTCCAAACACTGTGGGCCTTCCACGTGTCCCCATCAAATCCCACAGAAAGCATCTTCAGCCCTGGGCTGCCCTGAAACCCTTGTCCCTGCTTCTCCAAGGCTTTGGGAAATGTGGGAGGCCCCAGGTGGGACAATCCCTGTCCTCCCCTCACCTGGCTGGTCCCTCAGGATCTACAGGGACTGAGGTCCTACAGAAATGTGGGATCCTACAGGGACTGAGGTCCTACAGGGATCTGAGGTCCTACAAGGACTGAGGTCTTACAGGGACTGTGGTCCTACAGAAACCTGGGATCCTACAGGGATCTGAGGTCCCGCAGGGATCTGAGGTCTCTGCAGTGTCTCTGCTCAGGGGAGAGGAGCTGCCACTGGAAAAACCCACCATCCTGTCCCAGCTGGGCACGGCTCCCTGCTGAAGGCGATCCTTGGGGAAAAGATCCGAAGTTTTTGAGACAGAAACAATTGGCATCCCTCTGTCCTCACCCCAAACCTTACAAGGGCACAGGGAGTGCCCGGTGAAACGCTGAGCGTTGGGTTTTCTGCCCCACAGGGTATTTGGGGGCTGGGATTGGCTTTTCCTGCCGGAGCCTGGGGCTCCACGTGCTCCTCTCTGGTGCCACCGCGGCTTTATCGCCCCAAGGTGAGGAGGAAACCCACCCAGACGCCTCTGCCTCCTCCTGCTCAATTCATCAACGCCACCGAGCAAGCTCGAGAAGGACAGAGCCTCCCTGGGCGCCGGGGGTAATCCCACTGCCTTGCCTGGAGCCAAAACACGGGAGAGGAGGAGCCGGAGCAAATGTGAAAAGAAGGAGAGAGTCCCTAAGGAGCGACGCTGGATTTCTGGGACTTTCCTGGGATCTGGAGCCGCGTTTGTGGCTGTGGAAGGGAAGGACAGAGGCTGAGACGCCTGTGGGAGAAAACGCCTGTGCTGCGCTCCCCCCGTGCCCGCGGAGCGGGGTGACAGCGACTCGGTGACAGCGACTCGGTGACAGCGACTCGGTGACAGCTCCGCTCCCCAGCTCCATCCCCACCTGGAAGTGTCTCCAAAACCTCCAGCACTTTCTCTTTCATCTCCCGCCCGTCCCCGGGTTGTTTTTTTTTGGCAGCGTGACTGTTGCAGAGCTGTTTTCCTTGTTTATCTGCTTTCGCCGGGCGCTTTCATCTCCGCGGCTGCAGGCGAGGAGGGGAAGTGCAGCTCCAGGAACTCCCGAAATCCAATTCCCCCCTTCAGCCCCTTCTCCTGCCCCCGCTGACTTTGCGAGGAGTTTCTAATGAGCCTGGTGTGCTCAAAAGCCGATTCCTCCTCGCCAGGGGATTCAACCGTGACCGCGAATCTTCGTTAAAATGAGCCCAGCACTTCGGACCTAATTTTTTTTTTTTTTTCTTCTAAAATTAATGTAGCTACAAAAAGCTCCTGCCAGGAGTTTGTGGGGTGTTATTTCCGTGGAGCTGGGTTCCTTGTTGCTGGAATAGGAATGGGTGGACCCCGGGTTTGGGGCAGGCAGGGGGCTGCTTGCTCCAGGCACAAAACAAACTGAATTAAAAGCAAGGAAATGAGAGGGGGACAAGCAGGCAGAGCTGGTAGGGCCAGATGTGCTCAGCTTCTCCTGCAGCTTCTGAAAACAAACCCCACACTTCCCTTTCCCCCACTTCACTGTCAGAACCAATATGAAAGGTGTAGAATTCAATATCCAGCATAAACAGATCAGATTTTGGGGATACAAGCACCACAAAGTCACCCCAGGACACCAGCCCGGCTCAGCCAGGCCACCACGGGCAGCCCCGAGGGGATGAGAACAGGAGTTTTCCTTTCCTCCAAACACCTCATCTGTGACTCTCCTCTGGATGTGTTTATTCAGCAGCAGAAACCAGGCGCTCGAGGCCACCCAGGAATGCATTTGCAGCCTGCCAGGGCCGGGAGGATGTGTGATCCCAGATCTCCTCACAGCTCAGCCGGGGCTGTCCCTCACGTCTGGCCGGGCAGCCTAAGGGACGCTGATGTCACCACAGCCCTGGTGCTCCCAGGGACAGCTCTGCTCCCTGGGACAGGGGCAGGGAACAGCTGGAGCTGTGACAGGGACATTCTGGGATGGAATTCAGGGCAAGGTTCTTCCCCGAGAGGGTGCTGGCATTGCCCAGGCTCCCCAGGGAATGGGCACCAGAGCTCCAGGAGAACTTGGACACCCAGGGATGCCCAGGGTGGGATTGTTGGGGGGTCTATGCAGGGCCAGGAGCTGGAATCCATGATCCCTGTGGGTCCAGCTCAGGAAATTCCTGGGTTCCAAGCTCAGGGCTCACACCGTGGTCTGGAAAAAGCCACGGGAGTTTTCCAGGAGAGCTCCTGCCTGGTGCCAGCCCCTCCCTCAGCCCCTGCTCCAGGCAGGCAGGTTTGTCTAAAAGCAAATGAGCTCCTGAGGCATGACAGGGACTTCAGAGAAAGTGACACATCCCCTCCCAGGCTCCCTGAGCCCCTCTGTTTCTCCTCACAGGTGATTTTTACACCTTTTCTAAAACCCCCAGGGGCCAGCCAGCTCTCCCCAGCCGTTCACGGGCCGGGCGAATGACTGGAGAACGGGAGGGGACTCAAAAGCGCTTCGAACAGAGCAGAGAGCTCTCGGAAATCAGGGTATTGAGAGGGAGACCAAAGAAAGGCGAGCCCCAGGCTGGCACGATCGAGAGCGGAGCGTGGGACGGGAGCGCGGTGTGCGCGGCGGGCACCGACAGTGCAAACCCCGAGCGGGGCAGGGGGAGGAAAGGCCCCGGGGCTGGGGGCTGGCCCTGCTCAGGCAGGGTGCCCCCGCCTCAACGGGAATTATTTTCCTCAGATCTTTGTGCTGCTGCCGGTGCAGCGCTCCGAGCAGATAAAAGGAGCCCTTTGGGGGGCCGATGGCTCTGCCTGCAGCCGGCACCGGGGCAGCCCGGGAGAGGAGGAAGGAGCATCCCAGCTGGGCGGGGAGGAGTTGTGTCAGCACTTCTGGCCCTGGGGGCTTCAGCGTTCTCCAGAGAACGGGGCACTTACAGCAGAGATTGTCATAAAATCATGGAATGGTTTGGGTTGGAAAGGACCTCAGAGCCCACCCAGTGTCACCCCTGCCATGGCAGGGACACCTCCCACTGTCCCAGGGTGCTCCAACCCCAATGTCCAACCTGGTCTTGGGCACTGCCAGGGATCCAGGAGTTCTGGGAATTCCATTCCAGCCCCTCCCCACCCTCCCAGGGCACAATTCCTGCCCAATTTCCTGCCCAATTTCCCATCCAGCCCTGCCCCGTGTCAGTCTGAAGCCATTCCCTGTGTCCTGTCCCTCCATCCCTTGCCCAAAGCCCCTCTCCAGCTCTCCTGGAGCCCCTCCAGGTCCTGGAAGATCACACTGAGGTCACCCTGGAGCCTTCTTGTTCAGCTTCCCTCTCGCTAGAGGCCAGAGGAATTCAGTCAGGCTTTGTGGTCAGGGTTTGTGTTCCTTCTGAGCCCTCAGCACGTGGAGGATGATGATGATGAGGAGGAAGAGGCCAGGCAGCTCCTCCTGCCCATCTGCAGGGACAGCAAACAGGGCTCTCCCCTGCCACACCCACGGATGTGCAGGCCCGGGGATGTTCCAGCGTTCAGGGACTGTTCAGGGCTCAAACGTTTTTCTTTCTGCCTGTTCTGTAATTGTATCAACGTGAGGAGGGGGGGAAAAAAAATGTAAATAGGAATTTTAATAAAAGTATAGCAGTAAGCAGATCTAATCTCTAACCTTTTGAAATATGAAGAAGCTGCTTTATCTGCGAGGAAGCGCAATCTCTCCCCAGCAGAGATGGGAATTTGTGGGAGTTAAATTAACCAAGGCAGTGCTCCCCTCTTGCTCGTTGAATGTAAACGAAGCACGTTGAGGATTATTGCAGAGGGAGAATTAATAAAAACGGGACGGGGGAAGTTTCGGAGGCAGGCGTGTTTGCTGATGGTTTTATCCCAGGCACAGGGGGAGCAGCCTGTGCTCCCAGCCCCTCCTTCCCTGCTCCCACAGAAGAGCAGGAGCTGCAGGGCCTGTGGAAGGCTTGGCAGTGGGAACGAGGCAGCTCCTGGAGTGGGGAGTGTTGCCCTGATTCTTTAGCCTTCTGATGATGTTTACATATTTCTAGTGGAGTCTCTCATGAATGTAACATAACCAAGTAGATTGTTTTCATTCCAGTCTGTGATGGACTGGTGAACTGACCACTAGGGTCAGAAAAGTGTTCCTCTCATCTCCCAGTCCTTGATCAAACTCCAAATCCTATTTAAATCCCAAATGATAATAAACTCTCTCTTTTCTCTGCTCACCTCTGAACCTGAGTAAGTGTGGTTCTTTCGTGTCCCTACCAGTGACAGGGGAGAACTTGGAGTTCCGTGATCCCATCAGCACACAGCTCTGCAAAGAAAAGCCTTGTCTGGGGTTGCCACGCAAGGTGTCCCCAGCTGATGTTTTACACCACAACGACACAGACTCTGAGATTCAGGAGGCTGAAAATGACTCCTTTATTTCTGGGATGTGTCTCCCTTTTATACTATTTCACGCAGACCGATCTGATTGGTGACACGAAGGCAAAACCTCTTCACTCACATTGGTCAGAGCAGAGGGACATCCAGAAGTCCCTCCTAGGGAAAGGAATGAACAACAAAGGTACAGCTACAAAAACATTTCTCCCGTTCTCCTTCGTGGGGTTTCAGAGATAATTTGGCTTCTCAGAAAAGGGGTCAGGATTGTCTTCCCAGTGCTCCTGGTTTGTGTCAACAGCCAAGAAACCCTTTGGTGTCTGCGAGGGGAAGATCTGAGCTCTCAGGAGCAGCACAAGCCTCCCAAGGCGTTTTGATGTTTCCCAAACAG
This sequence comes from Sinosuthora webbiana, assembly GCA_013397395.1. Lineage (NCBI taxonomy): Eukaryota > Metazoa > Chordata > Aves > Passeriformes > Sylviidae > Sinosuthora > Sinosuthora webbiana. The sequence continues at coordinate 42,833 of VXBN01007275.1, read as the reverse complement.
GGCGGGAGGAGGCGGATCTGTGGGAACTTTGCCTGTGTCACCAGTGTCACCCCACCTGGAGTCACACATTCCTCCCTGAGGAATTCCTCTGGGAGAGGAGAGGGGAGAAAACGAGGCTGAAACTGCAGCTGTGTGGGAGCTTCTGTGAACCAGGAATGCTGGGTGAAAGTCAGAGGAGCTTTAGGGCTGCAGACCAGGGGGTGAGGACAGCCAAAAATCACGGGAAATATTCAGGTCAGGAATGGAGAAGGTTTGGAGTGGGTGGTGGGGAGGAATTGCTCCCTGGGAGGGTGGGGAGGCCCCGGCACTGTGGCTGCCCCATCCCTGGACGTGTCCAGGGCCAGGTTGGAGCAACCTGGGGTGGTGGAAGGTGTCCCTGCCCATGGTAAGGGTGGGATGAGATTGAGATGAGAGATGAGATATGGGATGGGATGAGGCTCCAGATGTTCTGCAAGGCTCCCACTGTCAGAGAGGAGTGAGACACCACCCCTGACTGTCCAACACCTTCCTCGCCTCCACCTCCTCACCCCCAGGACCAGGGGGATCCATCAGGAGGAAAGGGGTTGCTTGGCACAGAAATTCTCCATGGTTCCCCGAGGTTTGCTCTGTCAGGCAAAGGCAGCAGGAAAACAAAACCACCTCAGCATGGCAGGCTCCAAATTGGAGCACTCATGGAACGCTGCGTTGGTGGGGAACTCGTTGTCACAAGGAATACAGACAGGTTTAAGAGGCTGTCAGACAAATCCACCCCAAATTACACCCCCAGGGCTCTCAGGCACCGAGGCAGCTCCTGTCTGAGGAGATCTCTGGAGCTCAGCCTGCCTGGAGCCTGCACATGAGGAGATCTCTGCTTTCCTCCTCCTCTTTCCCTAGGAACTGCAGCTGGGTTATGTGGAAACCCCCCAGGATTTCCTCGGGGCCAGGGCTGTCCTGGCCTCCCCAGGGCCAGGGGATTCTGTGCTCCAGAGGCACATCCAGGGGTTTGCTGCAGGGCGACCTTTCCTCCTGTGACCCCAGGGGACATCGAGGCTTTGAAAGGGGCAGGAACCACCTGAGAGCTGTGCTGGGAGTGTGTTCCCAGAGGGCTGGAGGTGTCACCCCTGCAGATCTTCACCCCGGGGTCCCTTTTAGCCCCTCTGGGCTCAGTCCCCGTGCCCTGCTGGCCCTGCTGGCCCTGACTCTCAGGTGGCCAACACCACCTTCCCTGAGCTCCTTGCAGGAGGATCTCCCTGGGCTGGGAGCGCTCCTGGGACAGCACACAGGGGCTGGGGACAAGAGTCCGTCAGACAAAGCCCGGCCCAGCTGAGCTCAGCTTTGCACCTCAGCTGCCAGCGCCAGACAATCCCAGACCTGACAAACTTAGGACAGAGCAGCTCAAAGGCTTCTTCACCCCCAGGCCCGACCATTCCCACCCTGTCACCTGCAGGGATAAAAGCTTTGGCCTCTGCTGACAGATCCTGTTTGAGGGAGAGCAGCAGAGCTGGGGGACGAGCCGAGCTGAGGGGCACTGCCCACCCCTGGAGCTCCCAGCGAGCAGAGCGAGGCTGTTGGGAAATGTTACAAAACACAAGAGCTGTTGGAGTAAATCTCCGCTGTGATGGAGTGATCAGCCGTGGGACGAGTTCCAGGGACAAAATGCCACCAGCACAGGCAGCGTGTTCCTGCTCTTCTCGCAAGAGCAGGCACGAAGCTCCCTCCCCACCCCCAGAAATAACCAGCTGGATTTTTCAGGATTCATGGGCAATAGGCCTTTCCCAGCTTTGCTAACCCCAGGATAACCATGGTCTCTAGATCTTTTTTTTTCTCCAGCAAAACCACCAAAATCACAGATATTCAAAGTCTTCCTATAAACTGCCAGGACGCTCTTTCTCCCCCACCCTTTCCAGCCTCACTCCCTGCGTTTATTTCCCTGTTTTATTGATGCCTTAAGGAGACGCCTTGACTACTCAGGGATTCTCGGGGGCTCAGCGGAGGTTTGTAATTCGATTCCCGAAGTCCACTTGCCGGCAGTTGCGTGCCAGCAGCGCGTCCCCGGCGCTGTGTGACAGCTGCTGCCCCTCGGGGGCTGCGGGGACACGGGGAGAGGGGCAGGTGTGTGCCAGCACATCCACGGCCCTGCTGCTGCTGCTGCTGCTGCTGCTGCCCGCTTGGGCTGGTTCTGCTGCTCTCCTGATCCCATCTCACAACAGAAAAATTTTAAAAAAAAGAATAATTAATTCCTGTAGGCACTCCAAGCACCGCTCCAGTCCCCGTTGTGTTCCCGGCAAAGATCCCGCTGCTGCATCCCAGATCCCAGGCAGGTTTGGGTGGGGGGAAAAGAGCACAGGGGAGATGTTGCTGAGGTGTGGGAAATGGATTTGTAGGGAATTCTCAAAGCCTGAGAGAAAGCTCACACAGTCTTCTGCATCTCTGTGCAAACTCTGAGATAAAATCTGCTGACTTAGAAAGGCCATGGGATGGGACNCTGGAAACAAGGTTCAAATGATGGCCTTGCAAATAAAACCAGATGCTTTGGGAAAATAAAACTATGAAAAATGCATTGCATTAGGACCTACGAGGGGTAATTTAGATTATTAACTTTAAGGCATTAACAGCACTGTGTGGCAAAAGCTGATAGGCCAAGAAACTTAAAATGGATTGGAATTAGGAAATAGTTTGGCTTCTGATTGTGATGGAGTGAACTGTAACATCTGTATTGTCTCACCCTTTTCATGAGACTGAAAATGGAATAAAAGTCTTTAAAAGGCCTCTGAGGAGCCCCGTGTCTGGGTCAGAACAAGGCAAAATCCAACATTGAGGGACAGAGCCCTCTTTTCCCACCGGGAGATGTCTCTGCTCTGCTCTCAGCTCAGGATTACTCAGGAAGAGATCAGTTCGATTGATCACTCGGGAAAAGATCAATCAGCGGTGAGAGATGTTTCTCCACATCGCCCTGTAGGTAAGAACCGAACCTTGTGGTGTAATGACACCTCTGTAATTCCATCTGCACTCGGCTCTGCTCCTCCTGCATTACCACAAGGGAGATTTTTGGTTTGCATGGTCTCTGCTGTTCCATCAGACGTTACAGGTGCTCTGTGCACTTTAGGGAAGCTCACACCGTTAACTCCTAGAACGGAAATTGTCCAGTGTGAGACACAGAGGAAAAAGACGGAAAAGAGCACAGGGGAGACGATGCTGAGGGACAGAGCCCTCTTCTTCCTCTGGGAGTGGATCTGATGTCCTCCAGCTCAGGATCCTGCTGGGGAAGCCTCCCCAGGAATGTCACCCGCACGTGGCAGGACAAGGCAGACCCAAAGCCCGGCTGGTCACTCGGGAGTGTCTGCCCGATGGGATTTGTCCCTCCCTGAGCTCCCCAGGTCAGTGATGCCCCGCAGAGCTCCCAGCCCGCTCGGTTTGACCCTCCTGGAGCCACCAGGCAGCCCCAGCTCGTCCCTCGCCGTGGGTGCCACCACCCATCACTCGGTGCTTTGCGGGACGGTCACCGGGGCTGTGCTCGAGCACGGCAGATTGTCACAGGGAAGGTCCCCGGGTGCCCAGGGACCAGGCAGGGTCCCCAGCGGGTCCCCGCATCCCCCGCCCCCATTGCCAGCCCTCGCCGTTAATTAGTCCTCGCCTATTATTTACTTATCAGCCCTTCATTAGTCACACGCAGCCTGGTGCCCTCGACTCCTGCTTTGTTCTCGTGCGAGATTAGATCAGCCTGTTTGTTCCCGTGTTTACAGACGCGGTGTAATCCCGGCCGCCTCCCCTCAGTGTTTAATGAAGGTATTTACTCGAAATTGTTTGCCGGGATTTTCTTCTTCAGCTGGGGGATAAGGAGGGTTCGGAGCACGGTTATTGCATCCCAATGGTTTGTATTAATTGATAGTTCAGATCAAATGGAGGGGACTTAGCTGGCCCAAGTGGTTGTTGCCTCTGAGTCAGTGGCTTCTCTTGGAGGAAGGAAACCGATGAATTTGGTCACAGACACTGACAGGGATGTTGTGAGCTCGAGTAACAAATCCTCAGGGCAGCCACAGCAACGAGCACCAGGGAGATGGGAGTGAGTCTGTGCACCCCTGCCATGGTCTGGGGAGGGGAATGAGCCTGTACACCCCTGCCATGGCCTGGGGAGGAGAGTGAGCCTTTACACCCCTGCCATGGCCTGGAATGAGGGATGGGAGTGATCCTTTACACCCCTGCCATGGCCTGGAGACGGGAGTGAGTCTGTACACCCCTGCCATGGCCTGGAATGAGGAATGGGAATGAGCCTCTACACCCCTGCCATGGCCTGGAGAAGGGAATGAACCTCTACCCCCCTGCCATGGCCTGGAGATGGGAATGGGAATGGGCCTCTACACCCCTGCCATGGCCTGGAAATGGAGAATGAGCCTTTACACCCCTGCTCCAGACAGGTGCCACCACAGGCTCTGGACACCTCTGGACAGGTGTCACCAGAGGCTCTGTACAGGTGTCACCACAGACTCAGGACAGGCATCACCACAGGCTCTGGACACATCTGGACAGGTGCCACCAGAGGCATTGGACACATCTGGACAGGTGCCACCACAGGCTTGGAAAACCGACTGGATCCAGCCAGGTGACAAAGCCGTTCCCCAAAGCGAGCCCAGAGCAGGATTCCATGTGCTGCCGAGTAAATGCCTGCGCCAAGAATAGCTCCTTCCAGCCTCGCTGCTCACCCACCTTATCCTGCTCCAATTACCTGCCTTAATTTACTCCAGCTGTTCCTCCAGAGCTCCATGATCTATTTTCTACCCCCTCCCGGTTCCTGCCTGATTTCCCGGTGTATTTTAACGTTCCCCGTTGGTTTTCTGTCTGGAAGTGCCTCTCCTGACAGGAAGGCAGCTTCCAGCCTCGCTGCATTCCCGCTCCTTCCCTTTCTCAGCAGGCTCTGCAGCACATCCAGCTGCCGGCAGCGCGCCGGAGCCCTGCGGAATGCATTCATCCCAGGAAGCACTTGTTCCTGAATGGAACTTATTGTCCTGACCCGTTCCCATCCCTCTCGGCAGACAGGTTCGAGGAGGAAGATCGCGGTCTGAATTCCTGATGCTCGGCTGGGAAAATGGCTCAGCTGTAGTTTCCCCCAAATAAAAAAAAAACCCGGTGGTTTCTGCTCTCCCAGTCCTGTCTGGGTGGGAATCCTCGTTCCCAGAGCAGGGCCGTGGCACTGTGGCTGTCCCTTTGGAGGGGCAGGGCCAGCCCATGGTGCTGTTCCCAAATTTCCTCTTTGGAGAGGGGTAAAAAAAGCTGATGGGGACAGATTTGGGTACAGGCAGAGCTGAAAAGCTGCTCTGCTCCATGGATGAATCCCAGTAGGGATCTGATCTTCCTTCCCCCTCCGGAGGGTTTTCACTGCCAGGCCCGGGAGCAGGAGGAAGTAAAATAATGCAGATTCCAGATGGGAGAGGCCGAGAGCAGGGTGGGATGGGAATGGAATGGGATGAGATTGGGTGGGAGCAGAGTGGAACATGTGAGAGTGGGATGGGATCGGGAGAACTCGTGTGGGAGTGGGAGGGATGGGGAGGGAGCCGGTGGCAGCAGGATGGGAGTGGGTGTGACTGGGGGAGATGGGGATGGGATTGGTTGGAATCAGAGTGGGATGGGATGGAGTGGGGTTAGTAGTGATCGGGGATGGGGCTGGGGTGAGATTGGGTGGGATCAGGTGGGATGGGTGGGGATCAGGTGGGATCAGGGGTGGCATCAGGAGGGATGGGTGGGGATCAGGTGGGATCAGGGGATCAGGTGGGATCAGGGTATCAGGGCTGGGATCAGGGATGGGATCGGAGGGATCAGGGATGGGATCGGCGGTCCCGGAGCAGCGCCCGGAGGCAGCGGCCCGCGGCCAGCACCGCTAGGGGGCAGTAACGCATCGCCCGCAGAACCGAACGGGACCGAACGGGACCCAACGGAACCGAACGGGACCAAACGGGACCGAACGGGACCAAACGGAACCGAACGGAACCCAACGGGACCCAACGGGACCCAATGGGACCGAACAGAACCGTACGTGACCGAGCGGAATGGACCGAACGGGACCGACCAGCTCGGACCGGTTCCGACCGGCACTGACCCACCGGCTCAGCCCGACCCGAACCGTCCTGCGCTGCCCGGAACCGCCTGGCCCCGGCCCGTTTGGGGCATCCCGCCCCCGCTGCGCTCCTCAGGGACCGGGCACGGACCGGGCGGGGAGCCCCGGGTTCAGCATCCCGGGGCGGGCACGGGAGGTGACCCCGAGCAGCGGCCGCTCCGCGCTCCCGGGGCTGCTCCCGCTGCCCTGGGGACACCGCGGGGACAGGGACACGCTCAGCTCTGCCCCGGACACTCCGCATCGAGGGCGGGACCCTCCCAGAGCACCCCGAATCTGGGACCGGGGATGTTCCCGGGGGTCAGGGATGCTCCCGGGGGTCAGGGATGCCCCCGAGGGTCAGGGATGCTCCCGGGGGTCAGGGATGCTCCCGGGGGTCACGGATGCTCCCGGGGGTCAGGGATGTGCCATAGGCAGCCCCTGCCGCCCTCTTCCCACTCTGCTGTCACCCCTTTGTGTCACCCTGCTGCACCCCAGCAGGAAATGCTGGCCCCAACTCCAGCAGATGTGTCAAGGACTTTATTTCCCTCCTCTGGTTTATTTTGCCGACAAGTCCCACCACTATCCCAAGCTGGCAGAGACAGCAGGGCCTGTTCCTGTAAATGGGATTTTTTTTTAGCCAGTTTGAGGGTGTTGAAGCCCAATTCTCTGTCTTCTTGCACCCCACGGCGTTGGTGCTGCCCAATCACATCGAGTTTGTGTGTTACAGTTGGAGCTTAAAGTTGTTTTTCTGTCTTCTTGCAGTGGAAAATTCTCAGACCTTTTTGCAGCTTGGTCAAAACGTGGCTTTTGTTTGCTTGTGGCATCTTCTGCTTTTCTTGGGACTTGTTTCTGCTTGGTAAAAGTGTCTCATCTTTCTTTGTGGTCAACACATCCTTTGCTCCAGCCATAAAACCTCCTTCCAGCTCGACTCGACTTTTGCTTTCTCAGTTGTCCAGTGACAACTGGCCCAGCAATTCTAACCTTCTTCCATATCAAAACTTGCTTTCCTTTCCATTTCACCCACACGTTTTACATTCAGAGAACCTTCTGCTGAGCATTCACATCTGTAAACATTTCCTGTTGAACTTCCACCTTCCCCAGCAGCTGGGAATTGTCCTTTTCCCTCCGAGGGCAGCTGGATAACACCCAGGAGTTACACAGTTGTGGTTTTTGGCTGTTTTTTGGCTGTTTTTTGGTTGTTTTTTGGCTGTGGGAGGTGCTCAGGAAGGCACAGCCCCAGCAGCAGGGAGATTTGTGTTCCGAGTCGTGGGAAAGTCCTTCCAAACGAGGAGCTGCAGCCTGCACGGCTTTGGCCAAGGAATCCCAGCCCGAGCTGATCCAGCCCCTGGTCAATACTGGAGTTCTGCTCACCGGATCTTTTAAAACCCCCACGCTCCAAATATTCGCTCCCCAAACTTTAAAGACTTTAAAATGACACGAAAATACACTTACCCGGGAAAAAGAACCGCGGGAAAGGTCACTTGTGTTTAAAAGGCAGCAGCCACCGCTTTGTTTAACTCTTAAAGGATCGTTTAAGAACACACAGGAGGAACCTGGATTTGGCAGAGCTTGTTTGCTGACACAAAGGATTTACTCTGAATTCCACCGGCTGCACTGACTTTAACCTGTTCCTGGCCGGGCTGTGGCTGGCCGGGCTTCACCAACGGCTCCTCACAGAGATTCACCCGTTTTTTTCCTGGCTTTTCCAGGCACTGATGGTGGGTAGGAATTCTCAGTGCTGGAGGGCACAGAAGGACAGATCTTGTTTCTGGAAGGACAGATCTTGTTTCTGGAAGGACACCAGGACCACGGCTTGTGTCGCACTGGGATTAAAAAGTGTCGATTTAACAATAAGAAAATACTCTTTTTTAACTTCTAGATTTCCTGGATTTTTCCTTCTTTGGGTGCAGCTCCACTTTCCCAAAGCTCCTGTCATGTTCCAGGCTAAGAGGATGGCTCCTGTCACTCCAAGCCCCGAGGGTGTTCAGGGAGAGCTCCTCCTGCAGCCCCCACCCAAAGGTGTTGGTGACATCTGCCAGCCCCAGTGCCAGCCTGCCCTGGGCACTGTCACTCCCGTGTGACTGCATCCCTCCCCGGGCAGCCAGGAAGAGCATTTCCACATCACCAGCTGCACTCCCAGCGTGCTGAGACCCACTTCATGCCTTGCCTCGGCTCTGTGAGGGACATTTCCTTCTCTTCATGTGAGGGACATTTCCTGCTCTTCATGAGAGGGACATTTCCTGCTCTTTGTGTGAGGGACAGTTCCCTCTCTTCATGTGAGGGACAGTTCCCTCTCTTCATGTGAGGGACAGTTCCCTCTCTTCATGTGAGGGACATTTCCTGCTCTGTGTGAGGGACATTTCCCTCTCTTCATGTGTGGCACATTCTCTTCCCTTCGTGTAAGGGACATTTCCTGCTCTTCATGTGAGGAACATTTCCTGTTCTTGGTCCTTCTCTTCATGTGAAGGACATTTCCTTCTCTCTGGGAAGGACATTTCCTGCTCTTTTCATTCTCTGTGTGAGGGACATTTCCTTCTCTTCATGTGAGGGACATTTCCCTCTCTTCGTGTGAGGGACATTTCCCTCTCTTCGTGTGAGGGACATTTCCTTCCTTTTGTTTGAGGGACATTTCCTGCTCTTCATGTGAGGGATGTTTCCTTCTCTTTGTGTGAGGAACATTTCCTTCACTTCATCCTTCTCCTCATGTGAGGGACATTTCCTTCCCTTCATGTGAGGGACATTTCCCATGTGGTTTTCTGCCCTCTGCCACCAGACTCTGGCCTGGCTCCCCCCACAGAAGGGGTTTTGTCCCCCTGGGGCCAGCACAGGACAAGGGGACAGTGCTGGTGGCAAAGCTGCTTGCTAGATCCAGGGCTCAGGGCCTGGGAAATCTCCTGTGGAGCTGGGATTTGTCCTCCCTCCACGGCCAAGCATCACCCAGGGCTGGCCCCCACCCAGCAGAGCCCCCAGCACTGAACTGGAAATGTCAGTATTCCAAGGGAAAACAGGAGGACTGGGAAATTCAGAGCTGCCCTCAGCTCCCTCCTCCTCCTCTGCCAGACTCGGATCTTTGGGCTGAAATTTTCCACGTCGGGGTTCTGGCAGAGGCTGGAGCGCTCTGCTGCGTTCCATCCACACAACTCTGCTATTTCTGAGCCCGAGCTGGAGACAAAAGGGCTCATTTTGATAAGACGAGGAACACTGGAGACTCATTCTTTGAATAATTCCAGCTCTTCTGTGCTTTGGAGCAGGGGCTGGAAATTTCACAGAAAGCTGAAATCTCTTTCTTTCGTTTTTTTTTTTCCTTTTTTTTTTTCCGTGAGAGAAAAGCGTTGAGTCGAGTGCTCTCCAAGGAGCTGGTGTTTTGTAGCTGGACTTTCTCTGCCTGGAGGCAAACAGACACACCTCTGGTAGTGCCCAGAACATTCCCATCTCCCAGTGCTCCTGTCCCAGATCCCACCACACCCCACACCTCAGACCCTCTAATTCCTTGGGGAATTCCCTGATTTCGCTGGCTCCCCCCCCGCCCCGGGGCTGCAAACAGCATTTCCCAGTGTCACCCTCCCTGTGCTGTCACTGTCCCTCAGCAAACGCTGGAGCAGCATTTTGCCCTCCCCGTCGTGAGGATTTCTCCCTGCAGGGCTTTGAGCTAAAGGCTGCTGGAAATGCCAGTTTTATTTCCGTTAGTGGTGCCAGCCCCACTGCCCTTAATCCCCGGAGAGTGGCTCTTATTGCTTCATGATAAGGCCTGTCAAAATTTTGCCAACAAGAGAAGGAAAATTGGATTTTCCAGCTGCATTTTTTTTTTTTAGCAGATACCGTCAGGTTTGTAAGGAAAAAAAATAAACCCAAAACAAACAATGCAGAGAAAACTCAAAGAAGCTTTTCTTTTCACTGAGTGTAACAAATATATATAAAAGTACACGGCTGGATTCCAGCTGAACTGTCAGACCCTAAAGGTCCCTGATTTCCACTGGAGTGGGGATTAAAAACTGAGCCCTCTCATCCCACATCACCTCTGTGACGAGCAAACAACACCTGGGGGAGGAGTTATGGGGGAAAAGGGCAGAAATCCTAAAGGCTGATCATCGCCAAAGTGTGTGCCCAACCCTTCCAGGACCCCCAAAACCCCCCAAAATCCCCCCAGGACTCCCCCAAATTCCCTCAGGAGCTTTTCTGCACGGCTGTTCTGCTCTGGAAAGAGGAGGGGAAGGGAAGGGAAGGGAAGGGAAG
>VXBN01007275.1:10816-32445 GCA_013397395.1 Sinosuthora webbiana | reverse complement strand
GGAAGGGAAGGGAAGGGAAGGGAAGGCTCAGGGTCAATTTGGAGCCTTTTCCAGCTGCCTTCAGGCAGGGTCATCCCCACGCACAGCAGGGAACACGTTCTCATTCACCTCCTGGCAGGGCTGGGAGCTGTTTATTGAAAATAAAAACACACTCACTGCTCAAACTGCCGCGCAAAGGTGAGGCTGGGGACGGGCAGAGCCCTTCGCCTCTCCCTGATAAATCACCTTCATCTCCTGCAAGGAGCAGTTAGCAGCAGAGGTGCTCTCCTGGCTGGGGAGGAAGAGGAGAGGCCTTTCAGAGCACCAGAGAGTGTCCAGCTCCCGGGGCTCCACTCCCCGGCCTCCTCCGGCACAAATTATTAAAAGCATTTTTCACCCAAGGCGCGGCTCGGGCGACCTTCGGAGCCAACAAAACCTGAGACGCTCTTGGCAAAAAAGGAGCCAAAAGGAAAGGGGAGGGAGGGGAAGGGAAATTAGAAACGTGGAAATGTAATAACTTTCCATTATGCAAATTTGATTTAATCAGAGATGAAGTTGGAGTGCAATAAAAACATACTTTCATTAAGTTTATGACTTTCAGACTCCATAATCCCCAAGAAATGTCAATTATAATGTTACCATAGTGATCCACGGCTCCAGCATCCGAGGGATCAGCTTTCCCACCAGGAAAAGGTGGGCCAGGACCTGGTTCCTCAGCTCCTTCAGCTGCTGAGGGCCAGTGATAAATGGGGGTTTTTTCAGCTTGGATGAGTTTTAAGGTTAAACCCAGCTCCAATCCTCTGAGGGAGTGATGGGATCACCCTTCTGGCTGTTCCAGCTGCATCCTCGGCCATCAGGACCTGAAAGGGACACAAGGGACCTGGGGAGGGACTTTTCATCAGGAGCTGGAGTGACAGGACAGCAGGAATGGCTTTGGACTGAAAGAAGGGAAATTCGGGTTGAATATTAGGGAGAAATCTTTCCCTGTGAGGTCCTGGCAGGTTGTCCAGAGAATCCTTCCCTGGATCCCTGGAATGTCCAAGGCCAGGTTGGACACTGGGGCTTGGAGCAGCCTGGGACAGTGGGAGGTGTCCCTGCCATGGCTGGGGTGGGATGGGATTTAAAGTCCCTTCCCACCAAGGCTGTTCTGGAATTCTGGGATTCTCGATCCTGGAATTCTGGGATTCAGGATTCTAGGATTCAGGGATTCAGAGTGAGATTCAGGATTCTGGAATTTTGGGATTTGGGGATTCTGAGATTCTGGGATTCAGGATTCTGGATTCAGGGATTCAGGGATTCAGGTTTCTGAGATTCTGGGATTTGGGGATTCTGGAATTCTGGGACTCTGGGATTCAGGACTCTGGGATTCAGGGATTCTCCAAACACTGCCCCTGCGACAGGAGCTGTCAGCTCCATCCCTGCAGGCTCCCCGGGGTTCAACGAGCGCCGCATTTCCCCGGGCTCTGCCCAGGCGGTGGTTTTGCTCAGACACGGGAGCGGGGCACTCTCTGCTGGAGCAGGGCCTTGACATCCCTAATCCCACCCGCCCCATCCTCCCGGAGCGCTCAGAGCCCATTCAGCGCCATTCAGCGCCTTCCCTGGCTGCTATTTCAGATGCGGAATAATTAGCGGCACGCAGGAAAAAAAGCAACAAAGCCGTGAATGGCGTTTAGAGACAATTATCCCACCCAACCATTCCTTACCGTTATAAATGGAGCTTATTAGCACGAAATTGTTTCCATAGGAAGCGGCATCAGCAATAAAAAGAATGGCTGCGGGCTGGCTCTGCTGCGGCACCGGGAGGAGCTGCCCATCTCCTCCAGGCTGCAGGGCACAAACCCACGGGCCTGGAATGGTGGATGGAGCATTGGCCACCCCCAGCCCCACCCCTGGCGCGGCAGGGGGATGCTGCTCCCTGGGCTGGAGAGGGCTGGCAGCACCGGGGTGAGCTGGTGTGCAGCGGGGATGGAGAGCTGGGAGTGTTCTCCCGGGGAAGGGAAGGCTCAGGGTGGGTTTAGAGCCTTTTTCAGGGCTGAAAGGGGCTCCAAGAGAGCTGGAGAGGGGCTTTGGTCAAGGCCCTGGAGCGGCAGGATAAAGGGGATTGGGTCCAGACAGAAAGAGGAGAAATTTAGGTTGGATTTTGGGCAGGAATTTTTCCCTGGGAGGGTGGGAAGGTCCTGGCATAGGGTGCCTGGAGCAGCTAGGGCTGCCCCTGGATCCCTGGAATGTCCAAGGGATGGGGCTTGGAGCAGCCTGGGACAGTGGGAGGTGTCCCTGTCCATGATGATCTCTAAGATCCCTCCCAACACAAAACATTACGAGATTCAGATTCTATATTCAAGCTCATAAAATCACGTGTCTCACTAATTTAATTCACAGGGAACCCCAAATGTCAAGCAGAGCATTTGGGCATTTCCCTGCTTTGATGTGATATTTGGGCCTGGATGATTAAATACTTCCTATACCATAAATACTCATTTTTGTAATGGATTTCTCCTAAATCCTGGAAGATGAGGTGGCCTCTGCTCGGGGTCTGTGGGTGTGGAGTTGCCTGGGTCAGCCCCTCCAAGGCTCCTCCAGGCCCTGATCCTGGAGCTGGAATTGAGGGAGATTTAAAGGATCCCTCCCAACACAAAAAAAGGGGGTTTTGAGGGAGATTTAAAGCTCCAGCCCCAGAAAACCACGGCCCTGCAGTCACTCAGGCACAGCCCCACAGATCTGTGACAGCGTTTGCTCCGTGCTCCCCTCCTCCTCCTCCTCCTCTTCCCTGCTGATTTACCAGGTGCTTCTGCTCATCCACCACTCAAAATCTGTGGGGGATTCCCTCCCCACCAAGCAGCCCTGGTGGCATTTATGAAGTGCAAGGCACACACCTGTGAGAGGCCACAGGCCCAGCGGTGAAATCAGCGCTGCCGGGGGCGCTCAGGTGTCTGTGCAGGAGAACATTCATTTCCCTCTGTTGGAAATTGGATTTCCCCAACTCTTTAGCAGGACGTGATAACGGCACCAAGGCCTGCCGAGAGCTGGGAAGGCTCTGGGTGAATCCTCTGGGTTCTGAAGGTTTGGGGTTTTCTGCGGGGCCTGCCCTGTGCCAGGCGGGATTTCTCCCTTTTCCCACTGGGATGTGCAGAGCGCTCAGGGCTGCTCTGCTGTGACGAGTCCAGCAATTAGGGCCACTCATGAGTGACAATTTGTGACCATTTCCATGGCAGATCCGGGGGCGTCACCCGGTGTCCCCCTCCCTGGCCGAGCCCACGGGATCAGCGACTCCCCGCAGGAGATTCTCTGCTCCATCAATTCCGCATTAACATTTGCCATCCCTCCGAGCCGCGCAGATGAAGAAACACCTCGGGCAAGGGGCAGAGGGATCAGGCCAATTACTGGAGCCTCAGCGGGTGGAAGGAGAAGCAGCTCCACGGAGCAGAGCCCCGGTGAGCAGCACGGAATTAATTAGCGCTGAAGAGCGGCAGCCAGAGAAACTCCGGGAGGAAAAATGTCATCTCCGAAGTAGGGCAGGAAGGCAACCACGGACTAATTACCGCGTCTCCACGGCGGGGAAAGGACAGGGCCGGCGCTGCAGCCTCCTGCGGGCGCCCCAGGCGGGGCCACCGAAGGTTAACGGGGGGCTGAGAGGAGCAGGGGTGGCTGCTGCCACCTCACAGGGACGACTCATCGTCATTCCAGAGGGGCTGTGGCGGTGACAAAGCGCAGCAGAGTGCCCTGCACATCTGTCACACGTGCCGTCTCCTCGTGGCTCCTTTGGGAGGCCCGTGGGAACACTGGATGGCTGGTGACACTTGTGGTTCCGTTTTGTCTAGGTGGGAATGGTTTGGCTCCTCCTGCCTGGGTGGAGCATCTCACAGTGGGATGATGTCATGTGTGATGTCATTGGTGAGATTTAATGGCCCATTAACAGGAGATACCCCCATGGGGGTAGTGGGACGATGAACGGAGATAAGAAACCATGCCCCACCCGGTTTTCACAGCTGGCCTGTTATCAGAGAAGGCAGTTGCCCCCTCCCTTCTGGAGTTACAACAGATAAAGAAAAATGTCCCCAGCCGGGGTTCAACAGATGGAATGGAATAAACATTTTTTTGGTTACAAAACCCAAGACAGACTTTTGGGATCACTGCCATTTCCGTTAGTCCCCAGGACCCTCCTGGTTCGGCACGTGGGAGGTTTTTCCCAGGGGAAATCTGTGCAGAGGATTCCTTCCAGGCAGAGCTGACAGGAACAGCTGAAGGGCACAGGAGCTCCATCACGGACAGCCAGAGATGGAGCAATGATAAACCATGGGTGAACCAGCATAAAACCATAATAAAAGCACGGAAAGCCATAGATAAAAAACAAAGAACCGTAAATAAACCGTAGATAAACCACAGATGAACCAGTATAAAACCATAATAAACCCATAGATAACCAGGGATAAACCATAATAAAACCATAGAAAGCCATAGATAAGCCATAAAAAATCATAAACAAACCATAGATAAAACACAGATAGTCTGTGAATAAACCGTAGATAAAGCAGAAATAAACCAGATAAACCATAATAAAACCATATATAAATCACAGATAAACCACTGATAACCCATAAATAAACCAGAGATAAACCACAGATAAATCATATAGAAACCATAGTTAAAATACAGATAAATCATAGATAAACCACTGATAACCCATAAATAAAGCATAGATAAAGCATGGATGAACCATAAATAAACCAGAGATAAGCCATAAATAAACTCTAGATAAACCACAGATAAATGAGATAAACCACAGATAAACCATAAATAAACAGGTGAGCCATAGATAAGCCACAGACAATCCATAATTTCCTGCTGAGGAATTTCCTGCCGGCCCCTTTTCCAGGGGGTGTGGTGACTCCAGAGCCTGTTTTCACTTTTCTGGGCAGACACTCCGTGTTCCCCTGGGCCGGAGGGGGAATGTCTGACCTATATCAGATGATTTCATCTCTTTATTCGCACCAAAGCACTTTGGATCAAATTAATTCAGGATCCTGTCAAACGGAATCTCTCTGCTGCTCCATGTCTGACAGGAGCTGCTCCATGCAGAGTCCCCAGCTCCTCCTCCAAGGATGCTGATGGGGTTTTCAGGAGAAAGGGAAAACCTTTGCAGCCCCCATGAAATAAGAATTTACTTGAAGCCAATGGGGTGATGTTTTCCGTGGCCAAAGGTGGCATTTTCCAGCTTTAGGAGTGGCCGAATTGTCACCTGGCAAAGGACGTTCTGGCATTGTCAGGGCCTGGATAGGTGATAATTAATGGGCAATTAAAAATAGCAGGAGGTTATCCTGAGCGTGGCCACCACTGAGAACCAGCACGGGGAATTCCAGGCTGCCTCAGGAAGGGAACTGGAGCTGTAATCTTTCCCAGCGTGGAGCCTCAAATCTTTTCTCCTGGCAGGTTTGTGAAGGAATTTGGTGAAATCTCCCAGGAATCGGTGAAAACGCAGCTTTTCCTTCTGTTTGAGGGGCTGGAAAGCATCAGGGAGCCAGGAACCCAAAGCCTGGGCTGCTGTGGAGTTGGAAAAACCCAGTTTTACAGAGACGGGGCAGCTGAGAGGTGTTTTTAAGGATTTTATCCCATTATCGATCTCACAGAAGGGTGAGACACAGGAGATGTAGAACTCAAGGCCATTCTATCAGAAGCCAAACTATTTCTTTGTTACAAAACCTTATAAATGTTTTTCAGCCTATCAGCTGAAACAAGGGCGTCTAGACAGGGGTTTGCAGAGTTGGACAACGCAACTTCACCCCCCCGGAGGCTGGTTTGAGCACAGGCCCACGGGGAAGGACAAACAGCCCCTTCCTGCAGAGAGCAAAAACCCTGGAGAGGGAGCAGAACCTCGGGAAAGGGGCAGGAGGGACAGCAGGGATCTGGAAAGGCGACACCAGCTGTGTCCCCACAGGGTGTCCCATTACACACGGGGACATCACCCCCCTGCCCATCCCCTCCCCAAGGAGGACACAGCTCCTTGCTTTCCCTCCTCCCTCACACATGGAGGGACCTGGACGAGCAGAGAAACAAACCCCACACACATCTACCAGTGTAAAAACCAATCTGGGCTGCCAGAGGAGCCTGCTAATTAGCTTAACGAGATTTCTTGGAACGAGAAAAATATTACTTATTTCATTAGCCGCATGATAATTGTGCTGGGGAACGAATCGAGAGATGAATCTGAGAATTGAGAGGTAAAAAATAAAAAATAAAAAATCACTGCTGCCAAAACCAAAAAATGTTCCAACCCAGCAGCCAGGTTAGGTTTAACATCCAGGAATGTCGTGGGGAAGGGATGACATGGAGCACCTGGGATGGGAGTTTTTGCCTCCATGAGAAATGTGGAGAGCTTGTCCCCCGTGTCCCTGGGGGTGCCAACACCGAGGATTCCTGCTGTCAGAGCTGGACCCCAAAATGTGAGGCCCTGGGAGCACCTGGAGCAGAATTCCTGGGATTCTCAGCAGCACTGGAGAGCACAGGGCTGAGCACACACCATGGGCAGGGCTGTCCCAGCAGAGCCCTTGGGAATCCGAGATTCCAGAGGGGTGTCCTGAGGGTCAGACCCCTCCACGGGTGGATTTGTGGAAATGGGATCATTTTTTGGATGCTGTAGAGCAGCAGGAGCTGCCAGGTTTGGGCTGCAGCTGGTGGGGCCAGCGGAATGTGGCGAATAATGGGAAAATTACTTTCCCTGAATTTATTTTTCCCTGAATACTGGGCCTGTTGGATGAATAATCCCTTGGCAAATAACCTGGGATGTGCTGGGGAAGGGCTGAGGAGTCTGCAGCTCCAGATCCAGCCTGTGCTCAACAAAGCCCAACAAAGCCCAGATGGTTCGTGAATAGAAAAGGTTTTTATCCTGTGGGGAAAAAAATGCAAACGTGGGATCGATGGTTCTGCCGAGCTGGGGGTGGGAAAGGGAGAGAAAACCAACCGAAAAATCTGAGAAATGCAAACAGGCAAGGGCAGGAGCAGCTCTGGGATCAGGCAGGAGGTGCAGAACATCAGCAGAGCTCTGAGCCTACCTGCACCTCCAAAAACGGGGCACCAGTGATGATCTGTCCCTGTGTCCCACTCCTGTCCCTGTGTCCCACCTGTCCCCTCCCCAGATGGCTCTGAGCTGCCCCAGGGCAGGCTGAGGAAATGTTTGTTCTGCCTGGGACCAAAGGAAGCAGGGTCTGTGCTGGAGCCCAGGTGTCTCCACCGAGGTGATGAGCTCCCGAAGTGGCTCCGTGTCTGGGGGTGCTCACACTGGGTTCCAGGCCAAAATTAAACCCAAATTCTGTTGTTTTTTTTTTTTTGTCCCAGGCAGAGCTTAGAGAATGGAGAGAGCCCTGCACAGCTCAGTCTGGGGGTGACAGCAGGGGCCACGAGCTGATTTCTGTCCCCCATCTCCTCCCCCAACCAAAACCTTCTGCCAAGCTTATTCCCATTCCGAATCTTCCTTTCTGGATGTGTGTGTCCAGCACATCCCCTGAGCTCCCAGGCCAGGGCTCCACAGCTGGAATCCAGGGGCCAATTCCAGATGTCCTGGACTCCAGACCCCCCGTGTGCTGTGATGGTCCCACTCCTGAGCCCCTGAGCAGGCAGGGATGAGTCCCCCCCCCATCCCCAGTGAGCTGCTCTGGGTAACGTACGCTGGGAAATTGAGATCCAGCAGCTGCAGGGTTTCTCTGGTCCCCCGAGCTCCCAGCTGGCTCAATAAACTTGTCTTTTTGTGAGCAGCACAATCGTGAAGGTGAGCTTAAAGGGAGAGCTGCCTGTGAGCAGGAGTGATTAAATACCAGGGAACACAAAGCGCCCCGAGACCCGGACGGCGGAGCCACCCGGTGAAAAATCCACACGGAGATTTTAATTAGGATGTATTACAACAGGCAAAAATAAACATCTAAAAAGTCAAGATTAAATCCTTCAATCAATACAGAACTTCACAGAGAGAGAGAGAGGACTCTTCTTCCTTTCAGCATCAGCACAATCCCTTCTGTGAAGGCCCCTGGAAACAGAAGGACAAAGGAAAAAGGGACGATGCAGCAGATTTAACATCCAGGTGTAACCAAACATCCTCAACCCACCAGGGTGTCCTGGTGTCCCTGAGCTCCCAGTTCCACCACAGCAAAGAATTTTCAGTGTGACTGGCCCAGTCCACAGCACACCCCTGTCCTGCATCCCATCCATGTCCGGATCACATCCACATCCTGCATCCCATCCATGTCCTCCATCCCATCCCTGTCCTCCATCCCATCCACATCCTGCATCCCATCCGTGTCCTGGATCACATCCACANTCCACCACAGCAAAGAATTTTCAGTGTGACTGGCCAAGTCCACAGCACACCCCTGTCCTGCATCCCATCCATGTCCTCCATCCCATCCACATCCTGCATCCCATCCATGTCCTGGATCACATCCACATCCTGCATCCCATCCATGTCCTCCATCCCATCCCTGTCCTGTATCCCTATTTTCTGATGGCCACCACAGGAAATATTGGCACAGGAAATATNTCCCTGTCCTGTATCCCATCCCTGTATCCCATCCCTGTCCTCCATCCCATCCACGTCCTCCATCCCATCCACGTCCTGCATCCCTATTTTCTGCTGGCCACCACTGATGGCCATTTTGGCACAGGAAATACTTGCTCCCCGTCACCCAAAGCCCTCACTGGGGGCTTCCCTTCTGCCAGACTGGTACAATCAATTCTCTCCTCTCCGTGTAAAAGGCGTTTCCTTTGCCCCAGCGCCGTTCTGAGCGCAGCAGCGTGATCCCAAACCCTCCCGCAGGCGGGCAGGAATCCTCCCAGGAGGCCCTTTGGTGTCAGCTCCACTCCAGAGCAGCTCGGCCCTGCCCTGGGAACGCTCCCGGTGTGCTGCTTGCCGGGGGAAGTGAACAAGGTGTTAACAAGGGCAGCAAGTCCCCGGCAGATCCAGGAGCTGGTTTAGGCCGAAGTTTTGGGTGTTCCCAGCCCAGCCCAGCTCTCCTGGGCTCCGAGGAGAGGCTCAGCTTGCACACAGATGTGCAGGGCCATTCTGTTGTCCTGTCAGGCTTTGAGAATTCCCTACAAACCCATTTCCCACACTCCAGGTCCCCGCCAGCCTTCCCCTTGCTGCGGTGTCACCTCTCCCCAGGGCCGTGGCACGGGGGGACTCTGCTGCCGGTGGCATCTGGTGGCTTCCAGCAGAACTTGGTTGTGTTTGAGTCAGCTCACAAAGGTCAGGAGCAGGCAGGGTTTTTTCTCCTGGTGGGAAACTCCCCGTGGCATTGGAGAGGCTGATCCCAATCTGGGCACCACGGAGGAGTTTGTCTGCAACGTTTCCCGAGCCCTTTATTTGGCTGGGAAGCAGCGAAATGGATTTTCCGAGCAATCCCTCCTCTCACCCGCTGATCCTTTGCTGGTAACATGTATTTAATTCCAGAGCAGCGTGTTCCCGGAGTGTCTGGAAGGTAAATGAGAAACTTCTGCTATTCAGAAGGGAAAAAAAATAAAATGTCTTTCACAGCTGCCGCCTATTCTTACGATTGTTGCCGCTCCAAACAAGTTTGCCCGCAATGTGAAATAAACGTCCTCATTTATAATCCTTGGAAATCACAAAGAAAGCAGGTGAAGGCTTCCTAGGGAAAGAGAGTGCAGGACTGAGAGGAACAGCAATTGCAGAGAGCAGGGACTGGGATGCTTTGGGATGGTTTTTGTTCTGGGAAAGTGGAAATGGGAAGGGTGAGACCCTGGGGATCCCCTCTTGACCCCATCCTAAGGGTGCCAGCAGGGCTGGAGGAAGGGCAGGGCTCTGAAAGATCATTTTGGGAACTATTGGTTCAAAGGGGATGAAAAGCCACCCTTGACTCCCAGGTCCCTCCCAGCCCAGCCCATTCCATGGCTGTGACACCAAAGGCAGCGCTGCTGGGCACAGGGGCAGTTTGGGGTGATCCCAGTGGGGTGTCAGCCCTTCCCTGCCCTTCCCAGGGACGCTCCAAAGGGCTGGCAGTGCCCACAGGGACACCCCCGGGTCTCTGCACCGGCTGCTGCGATTGCAGCGAGATCTGTGGCAGTTCCTGCTCAAACCTTCCCCCCGTTCTCCCGTGAACGGAGCACTTTCAATCAACACACCATTTCACAGGCTGCAAGGCTTCCTAAATCCATGCAAATTCTGTTTGTGCAGGAGGAGGAGGAGGAGGAGGAGGAGGGGGATTTCAGAGCCCACTCTGTGAGGAATGAACATCATCTCCTGGCTGGCACAGCTGTCTGCTCAGGGATGGATTTCTGGCCATCAAACATTGCCTTTGATGCCGGCAGACGGCTCTGCCGGGTTTGATCCTGATTACCCCGAGCATCCCACCGTGGGCTGGGCTGGGATTGGATGGGAAAGGATCCCAGGAATTTATTCCACATTGTCCCAGGAAGTGTTTCTGTGGGGGAAGTCACAGCTCAGGGGGATTTCAGTCCACAGAGATCCGTGTTTCTGGTGGGATCTGGGGCTTCTCCCTTGAATCCCTAATTCTGGGCTGGCTCCATGTGCCTCTGCCTGTCGGGGTGGGGCAACGGGATCTCCAGAAGTCCCCAAAATGAGCAGGGGAGGAGCAGTTTCTCTGCTGAAATGCAGCGAGGGATCCAGCACAGAGCTGGTGTCTGAGGGCTCCCTCTGAGAGGAGGCTCATGGAGAAGGCACATGGAAAAGGCACAGGGTGGGATTGTTGGGGTGTCCTGACCTGGAGCTGGACACAAGGACCTTTGTGGGTCCTTCTCACTGGGGATTTTCCACTGGAGATATTCCACTGGGGATATTCCACTGGAGCTATTCCACTGGGGATATTCCATGACTCCATGAAAAGGATCTCTGGGTGTCTCCAGCCCATTCTTCCTCTCAGTGCAGGAAAGTCTTCAACAGCACCTCAGGTCCTCTGTGGACCCCAAAAACTTCCCGGGGCTGGCACACACCTTCCCTGGGTGTCCTGCTTCAGGGGAAGATTTTCCTTATCAAAAAGAGGGAAGGCAGAGGAACATTGGTGTGAAGAAGCTTCCCAAACCCTGGATAAAGCAGTGGATGGAACCCACTGCAGCCAGATCCAGGTGTTCTCACAGCTGGGACCACAAAATCTCACTGGCTGGTTTTTCTGTGCGTCCCAGTCAGACCTTGCCCAAAAATTTAGGAATATCCAGTCCCCTCAGCAGTTCTGGGTGTTTGGAACTGCCCCAAAAGCAGCACTGGAGGTATTTCATTTCTCTCATCCCCAGTTCTCTGTGACAGGGAAAATACAGAGAGCGAATTTCTCCTCATCAGCCCCAGATGAAGGGACGCATTATCCATTAAAAGTCTCAGATTTAATGATCCCGCTTTTGTCTGCACCTCTTTTGGCTCATCACAATATTGTCATTTATATTTATGAGATTAGGGAGAGATTTAACGTGTTGTGAACTTCCCAAATCCTCGGATTAAAAAAAAAAAAAAAAAAAAAAAAAAAAAAAAAAAGAAAAAATGGAAGAGTTTTTTTATTATTTTGAGTTTATGAACAAAACAACCCAAGCCAAATATCGAGGTGGGGGGCAAGAGGAGTCAGTCCTGGTGGGCAGAGAAAAGTGGGAAACACAAAAATCCCGTTCTGGCTTCAGTGTGGGAATGTCTTTCCGGAGGCCAGGCAGAGTGCTGGGATTAAATGCAGTGATCTCCCTGGGCCAAAAAGCCCAGCTGGTGCCTCCTGAGCCGACCAGGGCATGGATGAACATCCCTCCTGATGGATGATTTCCCCCTGCCTGATGTGTCACCAGGAGCTCCTGGCCTGCTCCTTCACCAGGGGAACTCCCCAGGCCTGCGACACTCTGCTTTGCTTCTTCTCACTAATCCTTTGGCCCTTTTCCAGGTTTTTTTTGGTCAAAAATGTCGGAAAAGCCCAAGAGCTGACGGCATGGAGAACCCAGAGCCAGGCTTGCACAAAGGACAGCAGCACCGATGGTCCCAGCCTTGGCTGCCTCCCTCATCCATCCACTACATCCTACCAAACCTCCTTTGAAATCCCAAAATTCGAAATCCCAGATCTTGAAGATCCAAAGTGCAATCCCCAAGGCCTCCCCAGCTTCTCCAGCAGCCATTCCTGGGGGGCTCGAGGCAGCTGAGGGTCCCCATGCCTGTGACACGCCTCCCACACCAGCACCTGGGACATGTGATGGGTTCTGGAGGCCACAGCATTGATGGAGAAGACAAATTCTGGATTCTGCCCACCAGGACTGACTCCTCTTGCCCCCCACCTCGATATTTGGCTTGGTTTGTTTTGTTCATTAACTCAAAATAAAAAGCTCTTGTCCTCACCTGCAGCGGCTCCACAGGAGGGCACGTCACCCTGCCACACTGACAGCTCTATTTTCCTCCAAAAAAAAAATTAAAAAAAATTAAAAAAAAGAAGTCAAGATGCAAAAGCAAGAAAATTGTGTCAATGGTGTTTGGCTGTGGCCCAAGGCCGGGAACACAGCAGGCGTGGGAGCTCCCTTGGATGTTTGTGCCTGGTGAACGCCCACTGGAAACGGCTGAGGAATCTCAATATTTGGACAGATGGCTGGGTTCCCAACGCCGGCTTTAAACTACGTGTGGAAGCTCTTCAGAAACCGCAGTCCCTTCCTTTGCTGGGAGTTGTTTCTTGGAGGAAAATATCCTTCCTTTCTTGTTGTTTGAGTGACCTCGGTGGGGAACCTCTTCCCACCATTGGATGTGCTGGACCTGGGATCGTTTCCGTACTTGTGTCCCCCTCCAGGATTTTGGGAAGGGCTGTCCTTGGGGTCATTGGCTTTAAAACAGACTGGATTTGGTCTGAAATCAAGGAGAGCTCTGGCATCACCAGGTGACAAACTCTGATAGGCCCATTTCCATATAAATCCCATTCAAACTCTCCATTTTCCCATAAATTATATTCAAACTCTCCATTTTCCCATAAATTATATTCAAACTCTCCATTTTCCCATAAATCCCACCCCAA
This sequence comes from Sinosuthora webbiana, assembly GCA_013397395.1. Classification (NCBI taxonomy): domain Eukaryota; kingdom Metazoa; phylum Chordata; class Aves; order Passeriformes; family Sylviidae; genus Sinosuthora; species Sinosuthora webbiana. The sequence goes on along the minus strand of VXBN01007275.1, from coordinate 19,489 downwards.
CTCTCCATTTTCCCATAAATCCTATCCCAAACTCTCCATTTTCCCATAAATCCTATCCCAAACTCTACATTTTCCCAAAAATTATATCCAAACTCTCCATTTTCCCATAAATCCCATTCAAACTCTCCATTTTCCCATAAATCCCATCCCAAATCTCCACCTGGCTGCACTTGCAAATCAAGGAAGGAAATGATATCACCACAAAGGGGTGGACATGATAAAAAGGGAGGTAAAAAATAAAAAAAATTCTGGTATGAAAAGAAAACCATGGACATTTAGCCTTCCTGCCAGTCAGTGCCATTCTTCTGAAAACAGGAAAGAACAAGGAAACCAAGAGGAAAATAAACTTTTTAGGTTAAATCTGAGATTTTGTGACTAAGAGGCCGAGCCAACCCCCAAACCTGTGCAAATCAGATCAGGCCCTGGGAGTTTCTCACCCTGCCTGGCTCAGCCTCATCGGTGGAATTTCTGCTCTTTGTTCAGTTTGGGTTTTTTTTTGTTTAAAGCCCTCTCAGAGATTTGAACTGCTGAAATTAAACTGGGAGATGTCCTATAAATCAGAGAGCAACATGAGCTTCAACAGAATGTATTGGATCAGGGAATCACAGAATTTGGATTGGAAAGGATTTAAAGCCCACCCAGTGCCACCCCTGCCATGGCAGGGACACCTCCCACTGCTCCAATCCCAATGTCCAGCCTGGCCTTGGGCACTGCCAGGGATCCAGGAGTTCTGGGAATTCCATCCCAGCCCCTCCCCACCCTCCCAGGGAACAATTCCTGCCCCATTTCCCATCCAGCCCTGCCCCGTGTCAGTCTGAAGCCATTCCCTGTGTCCTGTCCCCCCAGCCCTTGTCAATTGTCTCTCTCCATCTTTCCTGCGGCTCCTTTCAGGTCCTGGAAGGTCACACCGAGCTCAGCCCAAAGCTTCTCCTGCCCAGGTGACCAATCCCAGCCGTGCCAGCCTTTCCTCCCAGCAGAGCTGCTCCATCCCTGGGCTCATCCTGGAGCCTCCTCTGGGCTCTGCAGCAGCTCCGGGTCCTGCCCGTGCTGCTCTGGGCTCTCAGGGCTGGGGCAGGTCCAGCTCTCACCCCCAGCACACACGAGGTGCTGCCCCACCTGCTCATCCCAGCCTGGATGGAGCCTGGATTGTCCCCAACCCACGTACGGCCCTTTAACGTGGCTGTTGGCAGGATCAAACCTCAGGCCGATCCTACAGATCCCATAGATCCCATAGATTCCCCGGATCCCATGGAGCAGCCAGCCCTGGAGCCCTCCCAGGCAGAGCGGGACACTCACAGATCACCCGCCGCAGACAGAATCTCGCCGAGGATGAAGATGTTTGCTCTGTTAGCACGGAAAACACGCACTCGGAGCCTTGTCGGAGTGTAAACTGCCTGCGAGCTCTTTTTTTTGTGTTCCCAAGGAATGTGTTTATTCAATCCCTCTTTGATCATCCGGGGATGGAAGGCTCAGCTATGTCTGTGCACATAAAACAAGCATTTTTTTGCTGTTGTCGTTGCAGCGGCCCAAGCAGGTTGGTTTGGTGACAGTGATTTATGGAGAGCTCCCCTTTTTTGGAGGCTATAATGTGAATTAATTGTTTCTGGAGGACGGGGATAAAAAGCACATTCACTCCTGCCACAGTCAAACGCTCAGTACTCTGTGCACTCCCCCAAATCTTTCCCGTGGACGTCCACAGGACAACGGCCCAGCAAACCAGGCAGCCGCAGGAGGAGCTCAGACACAATTGTGAAAATAGTCAATTATTTAGATTAATTAATGACTTATGCCTCTGCATGCATTTTGCATGTCATTTGAATATTCCAGAGCCAGAGCTTTCAGCTGTTACCGTGCCTCAGGCAGAGCCACGCTCCTTGCAGCAATCACAGGGAATGCTGCCCTGCGGAAACTTCGGGATTTCTGTGAGGCAGGAGTCCTTGGGAAACGCGGCAGCATCTCTGAGGAGCAGCAGAGATCCGTGTTTAAACTGGTTCCAGGGCAGAGAAAGCTCCGTGGGTATCTCAGGGAGCAGGGAGGCATCCCTCGGGGCCGCTTCTGTAAATCCTTATCTGCATTCGGGCACCTCCCTGCCACGAAATTACCGGGGATTATGTGCTTTTAAAAACCCTACCGGGCGCTTATTTGCATTTTTATGTGCCTAGCTGCATTTTAAAAAAAAAGACACATTCCTGGCAGCCAAGGGTAAGGGAATCCAAGGGGAATCCCCTGGTCTCTGCTCACTCCAGGACTGGGGACAGATCGGCGTGTTCAGTGACTCTCTGCTGCTCATTTCTCCTCCTTTAGGAGTCCAGAGTCCCTGCATGGTTTGGGTTGGGACAGAACTTTAGGATCACCCAGTGCCATGGCAGGGACACCTCCCCCTGCCCCAGGCTGCTCCAAGCCCCGTCCATGTTTATTATTTATTATTATTTATTATTTATTATCTATTTACAGACCCACGAGCCCTGAGCTCTAACTGGCAAGGTGAAAAATGGCTTTGTCTGTAACTCTTTTGAGCCTTTTGAGCATAATTTGTCCAATAATAACCAGGTGGCACCTCTATTATTTATACTTTTGACCCAAAAATGACCGCACAGGGCCAGCAGTGCTGACCTTTTTCACCCAATTAGAAGAAAAACACCCAAAACCATGAAGAAGAAGGAAGAAGAAGGTGAAGAAAGAACAACTGACCTCCACCCTAAGGTCTCTATCTTGCCCCATAAATATTACTATATCCCAAAACCCTGAAATCCAAGTTTCAGGGATTCCCCCCGCCCTCTTTGTTCCAGAAAATCGATTGGGATGGAGCCCTGGGGCTGATTTTCAGTCAAACCATTCCTCCCCCCGCAGACAGAACAGCTGTGGAGGTGGTGCTCGGGCAGAGCAGGAGTTCCAGGGATGCTCCTTGCTCTGGATTCAGGCTGAAATCCCCCAAACCAGGCTCTTGCTCCTGGGTTTCCCCCCAGTCCGAGCCAGCAGAGTCAGCCCAGCTCAAACCACTCCATGGATTGTGTGATGGGCAGTGTAATGACAATCAGAGTAATAATAATTAATTCCCAGACAATTCCCTGGCGGTACTGAGCTCCTTGCTCTGGATTCAGGCTGAAATCCCCCAAACCAGGCTCTTGCTCCTGGGTTTTCCCCCCAACACAACCCTGCAGAGCAGCCCAGAGAGCCGGGACAGGGAGAGGCTCCTCCAGGCTCCCTGCTCAGAGTGACGGAATTGTCAGGGCTGGAAAACACTTCCCATCCTTCACCGAGGCCAGCTGTCACCCCAGCACTCCCAGCCAAGCGATTCCTTCCCTCTGCCTCAGCAAGACACAGGAGGGAAACACGCCAGGAGATGTGGGAAGGCTCCTTATGCCGAGGCAGCCCTCAGCTCTCAGAATTCTCCTTCACAAAAAAAAAAAAAAAAATTAAAATACTTCTGCTTAGAAATGTCTAAGAAATAAAACAGAAGCTGCAGGAACCCAGAAAGCTCTGCAGGGAGCAGAGGGAGCAGCCCAAGGGTGTCTCTGGAAGCACAAACGCTCTGCCTGGACCTGGGAATGTCCTTCAGGAGCAAAACACAACGTGAACGTCGGGAGCTGAGAGAGGGAGGGTGGCACAACCTCCTCAGGGACACCCGGGACCGTGTGGAGAGGCTCTGGCAGGCACTGCTAGAGGAGATTTGGGATATTCGGGGTAGATTTGGGGTAGGTTTGGGGTATTTGAGGTAGATTTGGGATATTTGCAGAAGATTTGGGATATTTGTAGATGATTTGAGATATTTGTAGTAGATTTGGGATATTTGCAGTAGGTTTGGGGTATTTGCAGTAGATTGGGGGTATTTGCAGTAGATTGGGGGTATTTGCTGTAGATTTGGGAGGGTGGAGAGGCCCTGGCACAGGGTGCCCAGAGCAGCTGTGGCTGCCCCTGGATCCCTGGAAGTGTCCAAGGCCAGGTTGGGCATTGGGGTTGGAGCAGCCTGGGACAGTGGAAGGTGTCCCTGCCCCTGGCAGGGGTGGCCCTGGATGGGATTTAAGGTCCCTCCCAAACCCAAACCATTCTGGGATCCCGGGATTCAATCCCAGCCCCAAAGATACCTCAGGAAGGACAGAACGAGCATCACTTTTCCTCGGGTTTTCATTTTGTTTTGTTCATAAACTTCACATTCCCAGAATTTCATTCTCATTACACACACCTGCTCCTACACCTGCTGATCCCTTCTGGTAACAGAGGCTTCTCTCAGTTTATAAAAACGCCAGTTCAATACGTTCCTGCAAAACACGACGGGACTGGGATTGACTCTCCCGTTTGTTTGGGTTCCCGTTTCATTACCGAGCGCGTTTATTTCATGTATTTAGTGTCACCACACCTGCCTTTACCTTCCTCCTTCCAAATTTAGTTGTTTCCCAGGTGGATTCAGCTCTTCCCGGTGGGTCCTGGGGCAGGAATTCAACATGTTCACCTGCACTGACGGGAGGTGTCAGTGCCACGGCAGGGCAGGCCAGATGTGCTCTGTTTCCATCACAGTTACCTCTGGGGTCACCCTGGACACAACAAACACGGCAGGACGGGGAGGAGGAGGAGCAGGGAATGGCAGGAGGGTGAAGTTTGAGATGATGCCAGGAGCAGGACAGACCGACCCCGGATATTTGGGCGGATTTGCACAGTTCCTTCCCCGCAGCTCCCGCCTGTTCCCTCCTGCAGGAACACGGGAGCGTCCAGTGGGCACATCCAGAGGTGGAACTCCCACAGACCCTCCCAGACATCCAGGACTGGGTTGTGTTTCTTCAGGCTGACACGATCCCTCCTTGCCATGGCTCCAGAGCTGGTCAAACCCCCCCAGGGTCAGCAGAATTCCCAGGGAGCTGCTCCAGGACTTGGGAGTGTCGCTCTCGATCAGGAACAACGTTAGAAACCACACAGAGACTTCTGATCTCCAGATGAGAGAGAGAAGCAATCTTTATTTTTCACCTCCCTTTATACACATGTTTTCCAGAAAGAAACCCTATTGGACCCTCAGAACGACACCCCTGGGCCGTTTTTTTCCAAGCAAACAACAGGTTAGAAAATTATCAGCTGCTAAGGGTTTTCTACCTTAATGGTTTTTCACCTTAACAGGTTTTCACCTTCCAAGGGCTGTTTTGATCCCTCCTCACCATTTCTCAGGCCAGTGTGAGAAAATGACGTGACTTGATTTCACACAGACTCAGATTCTGCCTGATCTTCCACTTTGGTATCCACACTTGGAGAAACAAACTCACCTTCTCTCTCTCTGTCTGCCTGGTTGTGGGTGATGCTGGGATGAATCACGGGGATTCAGGGAGCTCCTGGGGGCTGGGAATCCATGGGAACAGCTCATCTCCAAGGGCCCAAGCTCAGGTGTTGAGCACAAAAATCAATTCCTGCTCCTCTGCTGACTCATTTCCCGCGGCGAGGCGGGCGAGCAGCGCGAGGGCCAGAAAAGCATCCTTGGGTCAGTCCCAAATGAATGATTCCTCTTTCCCGGCTGACACTTGCTGCGAGCACCTGGAGCTGCCAGAGGGGCCTGTCAGGCTGCCAGGGGCGATCTTCCAGCTCAGCCACTCCCCAACGCTCCCGTCAGACCCGGCCCAAAAGGAGCAGCTCGGGAATAATCAGGCAGAGCTTCCTGCAAGGAACCGGCGCAGACAGCTCCAGTTCCTCTGGAGACTCTGGATGCTGCTGCTGATTAGCCTTTCATTTGTGCTGCTGTAATTAAGGGCGGACGTGGGGAATTCCTAACGATGCCACCGTCCTGGGGACCCAGAGGTGTGAGAATCTGGGGAACATGGAAGGCAAAAAAACTCCTCCACCAGTGCCAGGGGAGTTGTAGCCCAGCTAAGGGACAGTCCAGGCTGATTCCTTCTGGGCAGAAAGGGTCCTGGAGGGTGAATTAAGCTTTGGGTGTTGAGGGCTCTGAGCCAGGACCACTCTCCTGCCTGGAATGAAACCACAGAACCCTGGAGCACCACCCGGGGAGGGTGTTCTCCTGGTAAAGGGTGTCACTGATGGAGCACGGCTCTGAAATGGGATGGGCTGAACCCCTCTCCCTCCGGAGCCTCCCTCAGGGGTTCAAACTGAGGGGAGCTGCTCCTCTCCTCTGCCCACACCACCCTGGCCGGGAGGAATCCATCCAAGGGCTCATCCACAGCCTCGGAGCAGGGACGTGTTTGCCCCAGTGAGCTCTTACAGTTGTTTTTTTGGTTGGTGTTTTTTTTTTAAAGCATTCAGCTCCCTGTAAGTAGTGTCTGTTGATTTCTCATGAATAATGATTAGTCTGTAACTCCAATCAGTCCTGAAGATCCTGCACCTCATCAGGAAGTTAATTACACTTAGTTAGCAATTGCAACAAAAGACGTGCTTCTTGTTGACTCCGCTCCAAGCCCTCCCTTCTCCTCCTGACAGGCCTTGTCTCCTCTCCCAGGGAAGCGTCTCGGCCTCCATTTATTTCCAAGGCTGTCTCTATTTCAGAGAAATTCTGAAGTGACCTGACAGGGAGAAATCCGAGGAATGATGAGGGAGGCCAGGCTGATGGCAAGGAAACAAGCTGAGATTTCCAGTAACGAGCGTCAGCTCGAGCAAGGAGATGTCAGACGAGCTCGTTAGGGCGCAGGAAAGGCCTTCCCCCCTCCCAGCCCGGCTGCACCCCCCAGCACTGCTGATGGAATTGCTTTTTGATCCCCGGATTTGCACGGGGCAGGTCCCTGAGGCAGCTCCCTGCTCCACTCCCGGATCCCTCCTGGCTCCGGGAGCATCAGCTGCTCCTTTCCCAGCTCCTTTTCATGCCCTGAGTGTGCCTGGAGGTCTCCAAGCACCGGGGACAAACCTCGGCCACCACCTCCGTCCCTGCCGTGTGTCACATCCGTTTATTGTGAAAATAAACGTGTCACGGAACATTTATTGCACAGAAACGTGTCACATTTATTGCTGAGGAGCCGCTGCCGCTGTGCTCCCTCTCCAAGCCGACAGCTCGGAAAGGAAAGGTTCCTCTCGATCCCTTTTATTGCTGTTTATTTCTGTTTATTCCTGTTTATTCTGTGCCCTTTGCGGGTTTGAGTCACTGGTACCCCGCAGGGGTGATTCCCTCCCTTGGCCTTTAGAGGTTTCTCACCGACGTGACTCACGTTTCTCCAGCAAATCTGCGGGTTTTTGGTGTTCCCAAGGGGCTGCTGAGGCGCTACAGGTCTCTGTCCCCTCTGTCCTCTGAGGTGGTTTTGGGAACCTCTTTGTCCTGTAATGTGGCTTTGGGGACACCTCCCTGTCATTGAGGTGGTTTGGGGACACCTCTCTGTCCTCTGAGGTGGCTTTAGGACCCCTCCCTGTCCTTAAGGTGGCTTTGGGGCACCTCCCTGGCGTTGAGGTGGTTTTGGAGACATCCCTCTGTCCTCTGAGGTGGCTTTAGGACACCTCCCTGTCCTTAAGGTGGCTTTGGGGCACCTCCCTGGCGTTGAGGTGGTTTTGGAGACATCCCTCTGTCCTCTGAGGTGGCTTTGGGAACCTCTTTGTCCTTGACGTGGCTTTGGAGACACGTCCCTGTCATTGAGGTAGTTTGGGGACACCTCTCTGTCCTTAAGGCTTTAGGGACCTCTCTGTCATTGAGGTGGCTTTNGTGGCTTTGGGGCACCTCCCTGGCGTTGAGGTGGTTTTGGAGACATCCCTCTGTCCTCTGAGGTGGCTTTGGGAACCTCTTTGTCCTTGACGTGGCTTTGGGGACACCTCCCTGTCATTGAGGTGGTTTTGGGGACACCTCTCTGTCCTCTGAGGTGGCTTTAGGCCACCTCCCTGTCTTAAAAATGGCTTTGGGGCACCTCCCTGTCATTGAGGTGGCTTTGGGGACCTCCCTGTCCTCTGAGGTGGTTTGGGGACATCTCCCTGCCCTGTGAGGTGGCTCTGGGGACACTTGCAGTGGCTCTGGTGTCTGTGTCAGTGCTCAGCCCCTGCCTGAGCCCGGGGCAGAGCTCCTGAGGCCCCACTGCTGCTGTCCCTGACCCCTTTTTGTCCCTCCCGACCCCTGAGCTCCTCGCTGTGCCCTGGGGTGTGGCTCACGGCCCCGCTCTCTGCTTTGCCTCTCCTCCCTCAGCCTTCCCCTCCCAGGGCACCGATCCCACCATCCCAGCAGGATTTTTGGGAAATGCCACCACCAACCCTCCTTCAGGCCCCAGCCCCAGCACCGATCCCACCATCCCAGCAGGATTTTTGGGAAGTGCCACCACCAACCCTCCTTCAGGCCCCAGCCCCAGCACCGATCCCACCATCCCAGCAGGATTTTTGGGAAGTGCCACCCACCAACCCTCCTTCAGGCCCCAGCCCCTGCAGCCCCCTGCTCTTCCCAAAAACCCCTTTGGGATTTTTTTTTTTTACCTGGGCCAGGCTCTGGAGCCCGACCCAGCTGTTCCTCCCCCCCTCTGTTTGTTTATAAAAAATCCTCCATGCCTTCCACGTTCATTAGCAGTTTGCCATCTGCTGTCTTAATAAAGTAATAAATGAGCGTCGTGGTGAGTTTTTTGACGGGCTTGAAAGCTTCATTTGCATGAACATTTCCATCCATCCCTCGGAATTCTGCTCCCTTTCATCTGCAATGTGTCCCGGCTCGCTCTGTTCCTGGAGGTCTCTTCTAAAACGCTGCCAAAAAATATAAATATAAATATAAATATAAATATAAATATA
>VXBN01007275.1:0-10598 GCA_013397395.1 Sinosuthora webbiana | reverse complement strand
AGGAATTAATAATTAATTAATTAAAACAGTAAATATTATGAATGAATATTAATATAATTAATAATTATAGTAATAAAACAGTGTTATTACTAAATATAATTAATTAAAAGGTTGAATTTTAAAATAAATAAATTAATTACTAGTGGTTCTGTTTAGTTCCTGACACTTTCCTGTTCTGGAGAAGGCTTCAGGCTTCCCTCAGGGAAGCCCCCTGAGAGTTTCCCCTTTTCCTCCCGGACATCCGACACCTGGCAAGGAAATTCGGGACCTGCCAGGACACCCAGAGCAGGTGATTCCCTGAGAGCAGCAGAGTGAGCCCCAGCTCATTCCCAGGGGCTCCAAAGCCAACGTTTCCCTCCCTGGAGCATCCAGGGGCGCAGGATCAGAAATGCCGGCTCTGCTTTCCCATCCATCCAACGCCGGGAGAGCTGACACATCACAGGGGCTGGCAGAGCACACGGATTTCTGCTGCTGCTGCAAACTCCAGCAGGATAAACAAGGGCATTTTTCACCCAAAAGCAACTCCTTGATTTGAATTTGAGCCGGGGTTTTCCCCCTGTAACACAACCTTTGACTCCTGCAGCTCTGGTCGTGCCTGGGAGGGCTCGGAACGTTCAGAACATTCATCCCAGCACATTTTGAATCCCCAGATGTGCCCGGTTGAAAGGGTGATGTGGTCAGGAGATAAACGTGCTTTGAAGTCTCCCCTTTTCTCGGGGGTTCAGGCTTCAAACCCTCTCAGTTCCAAACCTCCAGCCAGAGGCGTCCCTGCGTTAGTGCCCCGGATTGGAACCGGCAGGATTTAATGGAATTGACAGGATTTAATGGAATTGACAGGATTTAATGGAATTCCCCATCACCTCGGGCAAGAGCAACTCAGACATCTCAGATATTTGGAAACAATTAATACCCCTGGCTGAGGAGAGGCTGCTAAAGAGAGCAGCTCACAGCGGGGCTGAGATGTCTCACTGCCAGGAGCGCCCGTGCAGCCCCTTCCCACTCCAGAGGCACCGGCACAGGGCTCCAGGTCCCAGATCAAGCTGCAATCAGCATTTCTTCCCTCTTTGGCTTGATGAAAGTGCCACAGGTTTATCTGGACTGCATAGCTGGCGCTTTGCAGCAGAGAGGCAAAATCTTGGAAGGCGGAAAGAGGAGGTGAAAGAGGTGGAATGATGAAGGCACGGCAAAAAGTAGAATTCAGAGTTGTCTTTAGGGGGAGGAGTGGGCTGTGCCTCTGTTCCCAGAGTCGTGGGATGTCCTGGTGCAGAGGACCACAGGGATCATGGATTCCATGGATCATGGATGGAGACAGGAGTGGAGCGTGTGCTCAGGACAGCTCCAGGACAGAGCCAAGGAAAAGGTCCTTGACTTCTTCTTTTAGCCTTGACTTCTTCTCATGCCTCAAGTTTTATCTCCCCTGTATTTCAGGTTCTGTGGTGCCCAGGGGGGCAGCTCTGAGCTCACAGTCAGTGTCACTCAGCTCTGCACACAGCAGGGACACAAAACAAATCCTTCTCCTGCTGCACACCAAGGACAACTCTCAGCCCCAAAAGCACAAACAAGGGTGGGCTGGAGGGAGGAACAAGAAGGATGGGACCTCACAGCCTGGAGCTGGGATTGGACAATTAAACCCCAATATGCAAATGGACCAAAACTTATCAAGGTGTCAGACCTGGTGACTGTTTGTCCATTTAGTGACCATTTTGGGTCCACCTTGGGTGTAGCCCTGGCCAGGCTCTTGTCCTGCCCAAGATGTGTCCTAAAGGCCTTTTAATAAATATCTACTTTATTCTCTTATCTCTGTCCAGTCTCTTTTCCAGGTCAGAGGCATCATGATGACCTTGGCCACGGGCACAGAGCTCCAGGAAAGAAAAAAAAAAAAAAAAAAGAACCTTCTTGCATTTCCAGGCACGGATTTCCATCTCCTGAAGAAAAGCAGACTCACATCCTGCTGCAAATGGCTGACGCGCAGCTTCCAAGGCCTAATGAATTTCCCAAGAACTCATTTGTAAATCCAATAATTAGTTTATGAATAACAATTAATTAAAACTTGGATCCCCCCAGAAAACGGAGCGTGTCATCCTGTCCTGGGCTCTGATTGATCTCCCCGCAGGAATACTGCCAAGGCCCGAGACACAGCTATGGGGAAAAAAAATTAACTGGAATCTGGCACAAAAGCTGTATTTCAGTAAAAAAAATTGATTGGAGGGGAATGCAGTTATTAATGATTGCCAGGTGTAATTGCTGTGATTAGGGGCTGCATTCTGGGGGCAGGACACATCACTCAGACAAACAGAGCTCCGTTTGTCACCAGCTCCCTGCAGGGGGTCCTGCCAGGTCACCCTGTCCCACCCCAGAGGGTCAGGCCAGACTTTTGGGATGGGAACTGAACTTCCTGCAGCTCCAGCTGGGAATGTCCCCTGCTGTCCTGGGCACAGAGGGTGTCACCTGGGGACTGGGGTCACCCCGACCCAAATCACCTCAGAACACGCTCAGACTTTATTGGTCGTGTTTGAACAAGAGGCACAAGAAACCCGAAATCCTCAGGAGCAAAATCCTTTTGAAACTGGCAAGAAATGCTCCAAAAATCTTCCCTCCCTCCCTCCCACTGAAGGAAAAACACCGAGCAGGAGGGGCAGGTTCTGAAAAGGAGACAACACTTCACTTCGTGTCAATGGCAAATTTCAGTCAACTAAAAATAGTGTTTTTAAAGGGAGTCTTCATCCCACTTACAAAGAGGCAGCACCAGCCTTGTCTCAATGTGACATGTGCCATTTTGCACCTCAATTTCTTTTTTTTTTTTTTTTTTTTGGTGCAGCAGCTGAAGCAGAATATTCATTATTTTCCCCCCAATCTCTATGCAACCGAGCGTTGGTTTTAAAAAAAAATTAAAAATTAAATCTGAGCCAGACCAATACCTTTTGTCTGCTTTTCAGTAGCTGAGATAAACCTAGACCAGCTCGCAGCTGTACTCGCTCTGCTTTTTAGTCTGCCACTGAATCTGCCTTCATTATTTTCGAGATGATTTCGGGCTGATTCTGCATCTCTTCCCCTGCTTAAAAAGGAGGTAATTTGGGTTCTTGATTAGTTTTTGTGTACAAAATTTTAAATTATTTCGAGTAAGTGAGGCAATTCCCAAAGAAACAAACAGTGGCGAGCGCGAAGCGGCTGGAGCAGCAGTCGGGTTTTTATCCCGGCTGTCTCCTGCAGTGTCCCGGCTCCTGGGCAGCCTGAACAAGGCCCTGTGAGGGATGCCTGAGGTTGATCCCATCCCTTTGGGGCCCCTCACGCTCGGGATATTCCAGAATTCCGTGATTCTCTGTCCCAGAGCTCTCCAGACACTCAGGACATGGCCTCTGTTACCGGGATTTTTCCCTTTTTCCTCTACAAACTCTTTTGGGCTCACTGCCCTCAGCCTTCTAAGACCTGAGGATTCCAAAACCTCAACAAAAAGCTGAGAATTCCCAGAATTCAGAACACAGAGAGGGATAAAGCTCCATCTTAGAGGAATTTCACGTCCAGGGCAGAGCCCAGCACACAGGGATGTGCCCAGAAATGAGGGATGTGCCCAGAGATGAGGGGATGAGCCCAGAAATGAGGGGATGAGCCCAGAAATGAGGGATGTGCCCAGAAATGAGGGGATGAGCCCAGAAATGAGGGATGTGCCCAGAAATGAGGGGATGAGCCCAGAAATGAGGGGATGAGCCCAGAAATGAGAGGATGAGCCCAGAGATGAGGGGATGAGCCCAGGAATGAGGGATGTGCCCAGAAATGAGGGGATGTGCCCAGAAATGAGAGGATGAGCCCAGAAATGAGGGCTATGCCCACCCAGTGCTGGGCTGGGGGTTGCTCCCAGCAGGAATTGCAGATAAACCATCCCTGGGGAGCTTTTCCTTGCCTTCCAAACTATTACAAACCCAGAAATTCCCAGTTTCCCGCTCCAGGCAGGAGGAATGCTGGCGTGCGTTCTGGCAGTCCAGAAAATCACTTTTCAGCACTTAAAGCAGTTTTAATTCTGCCTTTCAGCGGCGATGAGGAGCACCACGTTATTGTCAGAAGGCTCCTGAGATCACACACACAGCCGGGTTTGAAACTTTATTTGATCTCCTCCTTATTTTCCTCCCAATCCTTAAAACTTGGTGCTCCTTCCTCTGCGTGAGGAATCCTTTGAACTGCTCGAACAGGACAGGCCACGGCCTCCTTCTCCTCCTTCTGTGATGGCAGTGACAAATGTCACCCCAAGATTCTCCGGTTGGATTCCTAGTGACCTGCAAAAAGCTGCTGCTCCAGGCTTCTTCCATTTCTCCCCACCCAGCCTGGAAAAATAAAACAAACACACTTCCATCAAAGGAAGAGAGAGGAGGATGAACACGAATTATCCACAGGGGTTCCTGGGACAGCCACCTTGCAGCCAGGCAGGAGAATTCTCTTCCCTGGCTGCCTTTTCCCTCAGCTCCACGGCCACAGAGGGAGTTTGATCAGTTCCTAGAAAACTTCTGAGGTGTTTGGGCACAAATCCTGGGGGGGAAATGGCACAGCTCAGAAAGCCAAACATATCCTGGGGGGAAATGGCACAGCCAGGAAAGCCAAACAAATCCCGGGGGAAAATGGCACAGCCAGGAAAGCCAAACAAATCCTGAGGGGAAACGGCACAGCCCAAAAAGCCAAACAAATCCTGGGGGGAAACGGCACAGCCCAAAATTCCAACCATGCCCAAAGGAGTGCGGGCAGCAGGGCCAGGGAGGGGATTTTTTTTTTTTTTGCAGTGGCTGAAGCTGTTTAGATTAAATGAAAACGCTGGATATTACCAGGGAGGCTCAGGGCTCCTGGATCATCCCCAAACCCCCCAGCAAGGAGCTGGGGAGGGCGCCGGGAGCTGCTGAGAGGCGCAGGGAGCAGCTTTTACACCGAACATCCATCCCTGCACTTCATTAGCTCACGGCCATAAATCCTGCGCCTCGGCTCTCCCTTTTATTGCCATCAAACACTGCGGGCTCTTTCCAAGCCCCGAGCCGCGGCGTTGGGAATAATCTGTCCGGCAAGCAATAAAGCAAGGCGCTTTTAAAAAATTTACTCCGAGCCGAGAGGAGCGAGCTTTCCTGGAATAATTCCGGGGGAAAGCAGGGAGTGATGAGTCAGCTCCAGGTTTCAGGGCACGTTTCAGGCTCTGTGTTTGTCTCTCCTGTTGTGAGGTGCGGAAAAGGCAGGAAATCCGCTGCCATAGTTACCTGAACGCTGCGGGATCATCGGCACATCGGTCAGGGGTTGGTGCCAACCCTGTTGATGGAGAGGAGCCCCGGGCAGGGAGCCCAAGGGTGCCCAGGGGCCCGGAGGAAAGGCAGGAGCTGCACTGAGATCTTTGCTGGGCCCTGAGCACGGCTCCTGGCTCTGCCCTGGTGTCTTCTCCTTCATTTTCCTCCTCCCAGCGCCCCCCCAACCCCGGGGTACCTGGACAATCCTTCGGGTCTCTCCCAACCCAAACAATTCCATGGTTTTATCATCCTCCGGCCCTTCTTTGGTGCTGGAAATGGGTTCCCGTTTAAAATTCACGGAGAATTCCAGACTTTCCGTGCCGACAGCCACTGGCCCCCCCAAGAAAACTCTGTGTTTCACCTGAGGATGTAAAGAAAGCTCCCAAAATTAAATAATAGAACGGAGATTGGGGGTGTGCGGTTTGAATAAAAGTGTGTAATATCACATAGGAGAAAACTTAAAGTTTCAGAATATATTTACAATATTTATGACATTCTACATTAGTATATAGAATATCCTATAAAAAGAACATATATATACTTTATATATATTATATATATATAAAGCTATACTTTANATATATTACTTTATATATATTACCATATATATAAAGCAAAATAAAGGTTTTAGAGCATAAGCTCGTCCTTCTTTTTCACCTTCTTCTTCATAAGTTTAAGTGGCATTTTATAATTAAATAAAAAAGTCTGCGCTGCAAGCCACAAGCAGTTAATTATTAAGTTAAAAGTAGAAATAATTTAAATGCCATTTCTTAATTAGACAGTTTACCCTTAGAAAGCCTTGCAGGGAGGTAAAGGCAGCTCCATTTTCACTTTGTTGGCTAAAAGTACTGCAGAACTCACAGCCTGTAAGACTGCAATATAGATAAGAATTAATAAAAAATCAGAGTCCAAACTAACAAACAAAAAAAAAATTCTATCTCGCTCATTTAGTCCCGACTCTAGCAAAAAAAGAAAATAAAACACAACAGGTTCCCATTTTCCCATCCCACTTGGGAAATGCTCTGTCCTCCTCCTTCAGTGCCTGTTCCAGCCCAGGACAGGGCACAGGCAGCTGGGCGCCTCCAATCTGGAATTTTTCTCCCCAAAATCCACCCCTGAGCTCCACCTGGGAGAGCGGCACCGAGCACCTCATAAATCACATTTTAAATATTCCTTGGCAATGCCATCCACAGGGGTCAAGGGAAAGGCTACCAAAGCATTAGCTCTGTCAAGAGCAAATATCACCGGCACTAAATCATATTTGTCTCGAGGTTTCTAAAGGAAAAAAAAAAATAAATAAAAGAAAAAAAGTAAAAAAAACCACCCTATTTTTGTTGTTGTCTCACCTGGACCTTTTTAAACAGCAAAACAAGCTAAATTTCGCCATCCAGAAGATAAATTGAGCTCAAAGCCTACTGCAAAGTTCAGCCTGGGAAGGTCTATTTGCCATAAAATTCCCTTCCTTAGTGGGAGCGGCGAATATTTCTTCTTGCCTCAGATTAACGCATCGAGGTAAAAATCCTCTTTAGCAGACACACACACACACACGTGATTTTGTCACAGATAATATTTATTCAGGCTTTCAAATTGCCCCCCACCACTGCAAAGTGACACTTGGGGCACCGAGAGGCCATTTCTGGCAATGACAGAGAGGGAAACGCTTTGGAAATCCTCCTAATTCCCAGGCACATTTGGAGACCTCGGGATAAACTTCAGAAACCCCATTTCCGTGTCCGTGCACAGCCAGGGGCTGCTGGAGCATCTCATTAGCCAAGAAATTCTGCGAGAGCAGGGGAGGAATCATTATTGACTGGCTTTGGGCGTCGCTCCCATCTTTTGCCGTGCTCGGAGATGGGGAAAATCCAGAGGAGCCACTGGAATTGGGGATGGGGAAGTGGGTGTGGATGTGGAAGTGGGTGTGGATGTGGATGTGGATGTGGAAGGAGTCACAGCAATGGAATATTAATTAGGAATTAATTAGGAAAATTAATTCACAAATGCCAGAGGTTTATGTCCAAAAAAGGAGACAGAGGAGTCCTTTGACTTAATTCCAATAAAGGGAGAGACCATGGGGCATTTCCCCTGGGATCTTTCCAATTTTGAGAGAGCTGCCAGGACCTTTTCCCTTCCCCTCCTCACACGAGGCTTTCCAGGGAAACAAACCCTGGGAGTGGCTGAAGGGGTCAGTGGTCAGCAAGGAGGGGACAGAGGCTGGAAGTGCAGCAGGATCTTTATGCACCTGCCAGGACCTGGAAAGGCAGAATACCTGCTGCCATGGTTCTCCTCTGCAGGACCAGAGCGGGCTGCAAGGAGCGTGGGGCTGGTCCTGGTGGTGCCTCAGGATTTAGGTTTTATACTTTTCCTGCTTTAGTGCAGAACTCCCAAACTCCACAGCCCGTCAGCTCTGCTCTCCTGTTTTATTCCGACAAAACAATTCCTCTCTGAGCCCGAGAATCAAGGGACACTTCACTGCCTCAGGCCCTGAAAAATGTAAAAAACAGCGAATTGAGGGGAGCAAACTCGGGGTAAATGATTTTATTACCTGAAGCTGTAATTGGAGAACGAACCTCTGATACGCAAACGGACCAAACTTAAAACCGTCCGAAAAACCGGCGACAATTGTCCAACTTGGGTGTCGCCTCTGCGAGGCTTTTGGCTGCCCGGGGCGCATCTATTGAAGGTTTTTAATAAACACCCACTTCTATTCTCTTAATTCTGTTCCAGGGCAACCCCCCCAAGCCCCCGGCCCAGCCCCGGGACCGCTCCGTTCGCTCCCCGCGCCGCCGCCTCCCCCGCCCAGGAGCCCATTTAAACAAGAGCATCCATCTTCGAAATTGTGTGTATCAAACAATCCATCACGGGGAGGCTGCAAACCTCCCCAAATCCGTAATTATGGTGTCACCGCTGATTGTGATGAAAGCGGAGCTGTCAGGGAGGCGTGGGAGAGACCAAACGCGCCGCTCCCGGGAGCGCTCGCGGAGCTCCGCTGCCATATGGGGCCGTGATTAATAGCCCGGCCTGTATGTAAATATTTAGCTGTTTAGGGAAGCAACAGGATCCAATTACCTCTCATCCCATCCCTCTCCTCGTGACAGAGCACGAAGCAGAATTTCTGCTTGGTTTTGAAATTTTTTTTCGGCTTATTTTTTCCCCCTTTGGAGAAAGATAAAAACCAAAAAAAAAAGCCCCGATGAGTCAATATTCCAGGGCTGATATCGAGGACATCCCGCTCTGCAGCTGGAATGTGGGGTTTGCTCCTTACTGGAATGTCCCTGTCGCAGGAAAGGGAGGCTGGCACGGGCTGCTGGCACCCCGTGTGACTGTCACCGTGAGAGGGAGAGCAGAGCTCTGGCCTCTGGCTGCTGCATCATCCGAGCTGGAGCAAAGCTCCTCTCCCCAGCCCCGGGGGTTTAGGGCGACCCTTCCAGCTCAAAAAGCGCCCTGAGCACCTCCCAGTCCCCAGGGGAACGAACCCCGGCGGTTTTGTGCCCGTTTGTGGCTCTCACAGCAGCAGGGACCCTTGGGAGCTCAGCTGTAGGAGGGTGAGCGAGGAGAAGAACGAGCCTCCACAAGGATTTTATATTTTGGAAACCACTGTGTGACCTTCCTGGCAAGGTCAATGTTGTGGTAGAGGTGGTCACAACACGTAAAGTGATTTGGTAAAAATCTTTAGAAGGCTCTTTGTTAGGGCCCCATGCTGTCTTTTATACAGTTTTTACAAACTTCGTGGGTAACTTTAATTGGTTAACAGCTTTCTTGTTAATTATTTTATTGGTTAGTAAAAGGCATTTTACTTGTCTATCAAATCTATCCTCGGATTGTTCACGTTTTCTTTACTGATCCTCATGGGACAAATCCCTTGTTATTACAGATGTATTTGTTTTTCACCCTCAGAACGGATTGTTGTGTTGAAGGAACTTCTCATTCTCAAAAGATCTTCATGTGGGAACTTGCAAATTCCGTGTTAGCTGCACTTAGAGGAAATGCCAGCCCAGCTGTGGCTCTATGCACAGCTCAGCGTTCCTGACCGTGTTCTCCTTTCCAGCAGGACCATCCACCCCACACTCCAGCCTTGTCCACCCTCTCCTCAGGGCTGCAGCACACCCAGGAGATGCTGGAACCTCCCTTGGAAAGCTCCAGGAATTGCTGGAACCTCCCTCGGCAGGCTCCAGGTGCTGTTTGCTGTCGTTGTAGGACACGAAAGAAAGACTCCAAATATTTCAGAAGGCAAAGAGCACAGAAAAAAGGATTTATTTTCTAATTTTTACCACCTTTTATAAGGTGTTCCCCTACAGACTTACCATGGTTGGTGAATAGGAACGACACCTCTCTGATCCTGTTGGTTAACAAAAAAAACAGCAAAACACCACCTGGAGAAGGATTGTTTTGGGAAAGGGGAGTTGTTTGCCAAGATTGTTTTGAGGAGAAGCTTCCTTGAGAAATTTTTCCTTGGGAAAAAGTCAGCAGCTGCCAGCAGGCTGAAATCCCTCAGACCCAGAAACATCAGTTTGTTTCCACCCCTGACTCGATGGCTGAGTGCCCCCACCCCAGCCTGGACCACCGAGGCTTCTGCAGCCCCCAGTCCTGAGGCAATTCCAACTTTCTGCCCCAGGCACATCTGAGCCAGGGATGTGCTGGCTTCTGAGCTTCCCTGGGATGCAAATGAGGGGAGAAATGGCCAGGCCGTGTTAATTAGCTCAGCCAGCAGGAGCAGCTCAGCCAGATGTTCACCCAGCCTGTGTCTGTTTGCATTCCCAGCTTTCCGTGTGGATCCTCTGAGCCAGCACCAAGTCCATCAGTTTTAACAGGCCAAAACCATCTCGGGTGCGAGTTATTCCCCGAGATAAGTGACTGCAAGTCGGACTCTCTGCTCCCAGGCATCTCCCTGATAAATAAGCAACGGCAGCATCAAAGCTTTCACTGCAGGCTCCCAGGGAAGTGAAATGCAGAACGTTCTCCCAGATCCCCATAATTCAAAAGCACCCTGTCCAATTGCACACTTCCTCATGGAGACAAAGCACTCGGCTCTGGGCTGAGCCCAGACATGACAAATAAGAGGCAGGTTGGAGCTGCCGTGGGAAATTTAGAGGGGTGATGCATTTAGAATTAACTTACAGGGGGTTCTTCTACCCCTGGCAGTGGCTGTGGAGCACTTTGGGGTCACCTGATGAGGGACACAGCTACAGAGCTGCAGAGCCAGAGGGAACGCACCTCTGCTCAGCAGCCACCAGGCTCCTGCTTCCTCAGATCAAACTCTGCTTAAGCCACGTGCTCCTTCTGCTCTCTCAAAATCGGAGATATTTCAAATAAGGAAAAGGTGTAGGGATTACCACGGAAGAATAAAAA
>VXBN01007274.1:0-87469 GCA_013397395.1 Sinosuthora webbiana | reverse complement strand
AGAGATGGAAAATTCAGAAAGTCATTTTTGTGGGTGTAGCTGGGCTCACTCAGACTCTTATCAGTCCCTCTGGCGTTGGAATGCAGCATCCCAGGCCCCGGTGGGCCACAGTTGTGAGCTCTCACTGTTTTTCTGGGTTTTCAGTCCAGAGCAGGTTTGAACAGATCTAAGAAAAAAACCACAGTCTGGGGAACTTCTCTGCTTCAGCTAGCTAAAAAAAACCCTAACTAAAAGCAAAGGAGAGCTCACTCCTGCTCTGTGCTGCACACAACACAGTCCGCAAGAAGGAAAAACTCTTATCTCTATGCTTTCTAATACAACCGCCTCAGACATTCCACCACTTCTCCTTCTCCCCCCCTTCACTCTCAGATCTAGTTTTAAAGGTGCAAAACTTATTTCTGGGCTAAAGAAGCAAATGAGGATACAATTCCTAAATTCACCACAGGAAAACTGCTAACTGAAATCATTATGAGGACGGGGACAAATCATGTTTGCAAAGGATATACGCAGGAAAATGTGGAACAAAAGCAAATCCTGAAAAAGGGAGGAGAAAAAAATATGTTCTGTTTGATAAAAGAAAAACAGGGGAGAAAAAATGAGGAGGTGGGATTTATTTTCAAACAGCCATTTCCTTTTCAAATAGAAATTTTAAGATTGTTGGCTTGTTTCTAGTCTTCTTTTACTGCATTGTTTCACAGAAAATTCTGAGCTTTCCTAGCTTTGCTTAAGCAGTTACCAGCACACTAAACCAAATTGGTACCAAATTTGTGCTTTACATACAATTTACCTAGTTTATTCTAAAAAATCAATTATGAATAAATTTTTTAGATTGTAACTCTCAGAATTCAGGGAGCATGTCCTAAATGTTTTTAGGGTATGTCTATAATGAGACGTAGAGATCACACTTGTGATTCCCGCTGTGATTTTCTCTGAACTATCCTTAGTTTTTCAGCAGAATGGTACTAATAGGATGTTTTTTCTGTCAATCTATTTAATAGTTAGAAGTGATGAGTTGTTTAAAGTGGAAAGGAGTTGAACTAAGCACTCTTCTCCCATTTTATGTTCTGAAGGGATTTGTCTTATAACAATATAAAGGACCTCCCAAGTTTTAAGGGCTGCCACACCTTGGAAGAAATGTAAGTAGAAATAAGGTTGCTTATTTTTATAAACTCCTTACTATTCTGAGTCTACATCTCTAGAGACTTTTTTGCTTCATGTTTGATCCCAATTTTTAAAAATTAAGGACAGATAGAGATCATACGGTGATCTCATATGAGAAGTGTGCTGGACAGAGAATTCAAACACTGGTGCTTTTGTTATTTGGTTAATGCTTAATTATTCCTGTGGCACAAAAGAAATGAAAGACACAGCTTAATCCTGCATTTCACAGTAGTATGGCTGTGCACATAAATGGAATGGTTAGAATATGCCTGAAGACTCCATGCAGAATGGACAGTTGTTTTAAATTTCAGTGACTCTTCAGTGTTCACAAAGTGTTATTTTTAGCTTGAAAGTAATTCAGTCCACACTTAATAGTCTCTTCTAAATTAAATGGGTTGTGAATAGGGATTAGGCCAAGATGCCACAAAGGTGCTTCATGATTGTATTAACATAGCTGATGCAAAATACTTGACAGTCTGTCTGCAAGGGGAAATGAGTAAAATCTTGTCATTGATAAGGCTAAAGCTATCCATTAGCAGACACCAAGCTACCCCTTCATTTGAAATCAGCCAATAAAGTTCTATTTCTGCCTCTTCCCTTTGCAGTTCCTTACAGCATAATCAAATCCATGAAATTGCGGAGGACACCTTTCAAGGACTATCCTCCCTTCGTGTCCTGTAAGTGCATATATAGCTGCATGCTGAGTGAAACAAGATCATGTTTTTGATTCCTGTGTAAACTGATGTCAGGGTTTGGGGTTACAAATCTGATTGATGGCAAAGAGCCAGCAGCCAGTTTCAGCCCTGTTCTTTCTATTCTCCATTTTATTTTTCTAGCCTATAAAAATATTTTTGTAAAGATGAAGTCTAAAAATGAATTTTTTTCAGTGGTGCAGTATTTTGCATTGTAACTATAATATTTCATTATATAGTATTTGTTGGAGAGATCCTATCTGTTTTCTTCAGGAGAAGCAGATAAGTAAACAAAAGTACCCTTTCCCCTTACAACTCAAGCTATATTAAGTTAGCCAGAAAAGCAATCCAGAAATTGGTATTTTAAGAAATGTTATAAGTCATGGTGGTCCAGCAGAATCTGGAGCTGGATTTGAAATCCCGCAAAGCAGATGCTCTTCTGCTTGTTCTTTTATTGTCTTTCCCCATCTCTGTCAACATGTCTGGCTACAGATGCAGTTGTCACCAAAGTGGTCATCCTGCCACCTTCATGCTGGGAATAGGTGATGCCAGAGCCAGCCTCTGCCTTGGGAGCACGGGTTGTGCTGGTAGTGTCAGAAAGAAAGGGAAAGGGAGCAGGAATGGGAGATGGATTCTACTTTGGCAGTGAGATGAAACAGGATACAGCTGCCTTACCAAGGAATTAGGCTTCTATTGCACCTGGCTAAATGGGAAGAGAGGGGATATGTTCTGCTTTTCTGATAAAGGCATGATATATTTGTCACCTTAGCTTTTTTTTCTCAGTACAGTGGCTGTTATATTTGGTGAAACTGCCAAAATAATCTCCTTTGGCATTCATTGCAGGGATCTCAGTAGAAATCAGATCCATCAGATCCACAAGGGAGCTTTCATCACTGTTGGAGCTCTTCTTAACCTGTAAGTAGGCTGTTCTGTGCAGTCACCCCTCTCTCTATCATTAAACTGCTGAGGTAATAAATATTTTTAGCTTAAAAGGGATGCATTCATCATTTGTTTAATGTCTGTGAATCAGAAATGCTCTTGCTAGCTGAATATACGCAGGGCACACTTCTTTAGAGTGCCTGCTGCACTGAGAGGCATTTCCAGACCACAGCCTCATATGATAAAGTCCTTCCCTACTTTAATGAAATGTATGCCAGAGGATCTTCAAACTTACTTTGTAACACCATCTTAATATTTACATTCCAGAGACCTAAGTTTCAATGAGCTCAGTTCGGTTCCGGTTGAAGGATTGAGTGGACTGAACCAGCTTAAACTCACAGGCAATTCTGAGCTGAAAGAAGCTTTGGCAGCAAAGAACTTTGCAAAACTCCGGTATGTTGGTAAATAACACCACAGAGTGCTTGCAGTACCAAACAATGTGATAATAAATGGATAAACTATGCTGAGTCCTGTAGTATCTCAACATTGGTCTGTATAAAGGGCATCTGACTGTTCTGGTATAGAAGCCAGTTGCAGATAATTTCCTTAGGATTTTTTTGTATTTTTCCTCCACCATTTTTCAGGCAAGATATCTGACTTGACAGTAATGCTCTGGGTGGATTTCCCATTTGTTACTGAACTGAGCACATCTGTCTTTCACAGTGTGGAGAGCAGGAGCAGACACACAGGTGTCTTGATTACACAGTTACTGTGCTTTATATATATTTTCATGGAGGCAAATGATAAGAATAAAAGTAATCATTCAATTGAAATAATTTTCAAATCATTTGAAATGATCATTTCAAATCATCATTTCATTTTCAAATGAAAATCTGATTTTTGTGAGAGATGGGTAAGACAGTGATGACCTGTTTTCCATTTTACAAAGATCTTTCTGCACGTTAAGAAGAAGCAGTCTGATGTTCTTCCTAAATATTTTCAAGAAGAGAATTCAGGATAGTTGATATTGTAGTCCTGAGCAAAAAAGAATTAGATTCTGGTCTACTATTCCCTCATGGTTTATGTGGTTTTCTTGAACTCTGTGTGAAGATGTACTACTTCTCTGCCAGAATAACAGTATGTACCATTTCTGCCAAACACACAAAAAATAGAAATCTTATTTTCGTATCACAGAATGAAGAGTGAGAAGGAAAGATGTAATACAAGGTTGTGGTCATCTGGGAATTAACTTTCTTACAAAACAGTCACTCTTTAATTAGCTTAATTAATTAGTTTTCAGTTTAATTTCTACAGCAATGCCACAAACTAACCCTGATCAAAATTTGGTTTGTATGTAGAGTAGAAAGAATAGTAGAGAACTAAATATCATATCATCTTTGTACTTCTCACTTGTATACTTCACCAGTCCTTTATCTCTGTGCAAGAGTTCATTAGAAATGGTTATACCTGATCCAATTTGAAATAGTTTTTATCAGCCACTGTGAGAAAAAGAAGGTTTGAGTTTAGCACTTCAGTGTGCTACTTAAATATTTTTAATAGATGGTAATCTTAACTTTGGTTACAGTTCAATGGTCTTCCTTGTTCTGCCTGTATTCCAGGTCACTCTCTGTACCATATGCTTATCAGTGCTGTGCATTTTGGGGTTGTGATTCATATCTAAACTCTAATGCTGAAGATGCCAGTCACCAAGATCAAGGTGCCTTGATGGATCCTGAGAAGGGTAAATGTTTCATTGTACTTAACCAGCAGTATTGTTTTTTACCAGACTAAAATAACAGTCTATGTTGCCTTTGAATAAGGGAATATGAAAAGTATAAGTCTTCATAGCGATACAAAAGCAGTCTCTGAAATTGCTTAGCAATTGCTTACAAATCAGCAGTGCCACATTCCTTCCAAACATGTGAAAGATATGTTGGACACTGTAAGACTTGCCTGTCTGAAAAAAAAAATAGTAATAAAAAAAATTCAAACTGCAAGTATTGCTTCTGTCATGGTTTTATTGTTCTCAGTGTTCCAGCCTTTCTATTCAGACAGGACTTGTCCTTCCACTGTCTACTTCAGGCTCCATAGATCTGTCCCCAGTGATCAAAGATGTTGCTTTGTTACAAAGCCTTGTGAGCAGCAATTTCTGCACTGAGCATCTGACCTTTTGTGGCAAACCAGAACAACTTCACTTGTCAAAAGACTCAGGTGTCATTGAACTGCTTCCATCCTTGGCAGCTTCACTGCCATTTCACTTATTTTTCTTCCTATAACTAACATGTTTTTCACTTTTACAGCTAATGCAGATATTCCAAGAAATGCAAAAAATGAGGAATTGGGACAGACTATTATTCACTGTACACCAGCAACAGGTAAATCTTATAATGTGCTTTAGCCACACTGAACTTCAGGCGTGGTGTTATGCAAAGAGTTGAGTGCAGAATTACATCTTTCATTCCCGGTAGTCATTCTATACACAGAAGATTAAATTCTCCAATGCTTTTGGTAAAACTTGATTTGATATCAGTGTTGTTTTAGATGAGCAATCACAAAGATTTGACTCAGCTTTAGACACATAGCCCTTTATTGGAGAACTATGCTAGGAAAAATACCAAAATTTCTTTCCGTACGCAGAATAATCTACATTGTATGCTCATATTTGGAGTCTCCTAATGCACTGCTTCCTAATTCTGCCTTATTTTTGCCAAGAAGATGTCTGTGGAGCAGACTGCATGAATGCTCATCTGTTCCAGTGAGAGCTCAGCCTGTGCTTTAAAAGCATAACTTGAACTGCTGTCTACATTGGTGGTTTTAACAAAGCTTGATGTCTTTTCAGGAGAGAGGATAAGGAGAACTTGTGTGATCTGTTCCCCAGCCTTGCTGTAGCCACATTAAGTGTGAGCAGAGGGCTGTTAGAACTAGCTGGAGTAGGCAGTAGCATCTTAAACTGCTGAAGACAGTGAATAGTCTTATTGGCCTACCAAGATTTACTCCAATTCAGGCTTGAACAGTCCAGGAGTGTTGAAAGTCTTTGATCTAACAATGAATATTTTCATTCTAGGCAGCTTTGTTTCTGCCCTTCTGTTTCTCTTCCTCAAACTGCAAACTTCTGTACACTGTTCCACTCAGCTTCTTAAGGATTTGCTGTGCTGCCTCTTGCTTTCTTGCCTTTGCCACAGCCTCTCCAGAGGATACCTTCCATACATCTTGTACCCTTCTGTCCGCATAAACAGGAACATGCAGATGCAGTATGCTTCCAATGAAATCACTTCTAGATGAGCAGGATTTTTCCGAGTCTTATTTCTTTCTCTTTTCCTAACTATTATTTTAGGTTGTGAAAATCTGTTTATCTTCTGAGCTAGCTCTGGCTTTAATATCCAGAATATCACAAGGATTTCTTGATCACAGCCAAAAAAACCTGTAGTCAGAAAGTCAAATATATTAATGTAATTGTACATAATCTGAAAGTTAATTTGTTAAAGGCGCTTAATTGCTTTTGATCTCCTGTTTACAGAATGAGAATTGAGATGGTGTGTTCCATGAGTGAAATTTTTAAAGTCTTTAGCTCTTTCTCCATGCCAGAAATGCTGTAGTAGGTCTAAAAGAAAGAGCTTGTTCTACAAGTTCACAATTTCCCTTGTTTTTCACCAGTCCCTCTCATACTAACAAGTTTCTATGTCATGCTGCCATCTGGTCATTAGATACTCCACCCACCATGTAAGTTCTGAATCACTGCTCAGCCTGTAGATCCACTTTGCCTAAAGAATGAATTGCTGAACAGTGGTGCTCAAGTAGCTCAAGTTTGCTGAAACATCCTTCCGAGCATGAATTTTTGAGGAATCAGTGTGAGAGGAGGGTAACTTTTAACTCAAAGGATAGCTAGACTTTGGGAGAAAGACAGGAAAGGGTGGTGGCTTTTATTTGTCTAAAGTACAGCTACTAGAAAAATGGCTTCAAATTGATTTTTGGAAGCACAGAACTGACATTTTAAAATTTCATAAGTAGGAAGTTGTTTTTAAGTAGATCAGCTTAGCGCAGGTATTGTTGTGTCACATTGCTGTATTGTAAAGTTAATAATTGATGTTTTATTTGGCAACACCTGCTAAAAAGGGGTTTTACTCCTGATTTTCTGATAATCCAGTGAGCTCCATTATTTTGTGCCCAGAAATGAAGCTTGATAGATAAACAAACAAACAAAAAGGGTTTGTTTGTTTGTTTTGTTGGTGTTTTTTGTTGTTGTTTGGTTTTTGGGGTTTTTTTGGGTTGTTTGTTTTTGGTTTTTTTTTGGCTTGTCAGTTCAATAATTTCTGGAAGTTGCTTTAGGCCTTGGGAGATTTTTGCACTGACATTTAATCATTCTTGGCAGTTCTGTTCCTGCCTGCATTAGGGATGGGTTGTCCTTACCTTTCCCTGCCTAAAGGAGAAAGGCATGTGCTCCACAGAGCCAGGATCACAGGCTGATTCCAGCTCACAAGCTCCAGTCTTTGCAGTTTGGCATTTTTCTTAAGCTCTGTCCTGCAGTGACTTTATGATGCTTGTATCCCCAATGGTCTGTTGTGTTTATGCTGGATATCAAGTTCTGTGCCTTTCAGGCTGGTTCCGAGAGCGAAGGGGGAGAAAAAGAAGCGCGCAGTTTGTCATCGGAAACTGCGCTTGCTCCCCCACATCCCTCACACCGACAGTTGTTGTCTGCAGCACGGACAGCTGGAGAGAGCTCTCCTTTGCTTTTAGTTAGTGTTTCAGCTAGCTGAGGCAGAGAAGGTCCCTGGACTGTGTTTTTCTTTCTGAGTGGTTCTCAGCTGCAGGGAGGGATCCTGAGCTATTGTGCTTAGGACAATTAGCAGTGCCTAATGGGGATATAGGAGAGGTGAAATTGTTCTAATTGTTACTTAAAATCAGTAGGATTTCCCTATAGAATAAATAGCAGTTAGGGGGATTAGAAGGGTTGGCAATAGTATTGACCTTTTCTCCTTGTCTCCTATTATTTTGTTTGTAGGACTTTTTTATTATGTAAGCTGTTTTAAGTGGCAAAAGAAGAAGAAAGGAATAATTTTCTCATATGACTTTTCAAGATCACAGTGCCTTTCAGTGGCAAGGTTGGGGGACAGAGCTTGTGGTAAATTCCTGTCCCTATTAAAGCTGGTTAAATTGAATTTCTCAGCTGCTCTACAGATGTTTCCTTGTGACCAAAAGTTACTCCAGAAGGCATGTTTGTGAATGATTTCTGGAGAGAACATTTTCTTTCTAAAAATTTCTACTCCCTTACAAGGGGATTGTGAACATTTACTTTTGATGTTTTTTTGCCAGCCTTTTTTAATGAAGTTTGAAATCTACATAAAATAAAGAAGTATTTAGGGGGCACTAATAAAAGCTGTTTTGAATAGCTAAAAGGCTATTAAGTTTGTTTAGCTGGCGTTTTTATACAAAATGTTCTCAAGTGACCATTCACTGCAGTAATTATTATTTCAGGCATAATTAATTAGTAAATAACTTCAGTGGAATAATTTACTTTCAACTGACCTATTTAGCAGTTCAGCTGTGTATTCTATTAATGAATTAATGAGGTGTACGCTTTTAAGACCTTTTCAAAATCTTGCTTATTAAGGCAGAATTTTTTCCTAAATTGGTTGTCCTTCTGTTTGTTTTTTGTTTTCTTCTAGGTGCTTTTAAGCCTTGTGAATATTTATTGGGCAGCTGGATGATTCGCCTTACTGTCTGGTTTATTTTTTTGGTTGCTTTGTTCTTCAACCTGCTTGTCATGTTAACAATATTTGCATCCTGTACTACATTGCCATCTTCCAAACTGTTTATAAGCCTGATTTCTGTCTCTAACTTATTTATGGGAGTCTATACTGGTATTTTAACTTTCTTGGATGCTGTATCTTGGGGAAGATTTGCTGAATTTGGCATATGGTGGGAGACTGGCAGTGGTTGCAGAATTGCTGGGTTTCTTGCAGTTTTTTCATCAGAAAGTGCCATTTTTTTCCTGATGTTGGCAGCTGTTGAACGGAGCTTCTCTGCAAAGGAGTTTATTAAAAAGGGGAAAAGCAATCACCAAAAACAATTTCAAATTGCAGCATTTTTTGCTTTCCTGTGTGCTCTGGTAGCAGGATGCTTACCACTTTTTTATAAAGCAGATTACTCAGCATCACCCCTTTGCTTGCCCTTCCCCACTGGAGAAACGCCTTTGTTAGGTTTCACAGTAACTTTAGTGCTACTGAATTCATTAGCATTTTTGCTAATGGCTGTTATCTACACTAAACTCTATTGCAACTTGGAAAAAGAGGATCTCTCCGAAAACTCACAGTCCAGCACGATTAAGCATGTTGCTTGGCTAATCTTCACGAACTGCATCTTTTTCTGTCCTGTTGCATTTTTCTCATTTGCACCGTTGATCACTGCAATTTCTATCAGCCCTGAAATCATGAAGTCTGTTACTTTGATATTTTTCCCGCTGCCTGCTTGTTTGAATCCAGTCCTATACGTATTCTTCAACCCAAAGTTCAAGGAAGACTGGAAGCTGCTCAGGCGCCATCTGACCAGGAAGAACGGAGCAGTAGCAATTGCTGTCAGTGCTCAAGGGGGCTGCGTGACACAGGATTTTTACTACGACTGCGGCGTTTACACCCACTTGCAGGGTAACATTGCTCTGTGTGAATGTTGCGAATCACTCCTTTTATCCAAGCCCGTGCCCTGTAAACATTTAATAAAATCCCACAGCTGTCCTGCCCTGGCAGTGGTGCCTTGCCAGAGGCCAGATGGCTACTGGTCAGACTGCGGCACCCAGTCAGCCCACTCTGACTACGCGGATGAGGACGACTCCTTCGTGTCAGACAGCTCGGACCAAGTGCAGGCCTGTGGCCGTGCATGTTTCTACCAAAGCAGAGGGTTCCCTTTGGTTCGTTATGCCTACAACATACCAAGAATTAAAGACTGAAAAGGCTTTCTGCCATCAGCAGTTCCAATAAAGAGGTGTAATGTTTCGCAGACTGTTGCCTGTTTTGACCTTTCAAGCAGGAAGCACTTTTGTAATCATTATTTAGTGTCATTTGTAAAGAAGGGAAGTGGGCAGTAATTTCTTGAGCCATACAGTTTTTAAAAATTAAATAAATTGATTGCCCTGACTGTAAATAATTGGTAAACCAAAATTGATACCCAATATTTTTACTCTTTTCACACAATAGTGGTTTCCTTTATACAGTTTTTACATGCTAATGGTGTGTTTCCACATCATATTGCAGTTATACTTTGCTTCTTCTGGTGGTGAGGTAAGTTCTCTTGACTTTTTTTTCCTCCTGCAAAAGCATAATATAAAGGACAGCTGTTTAATATTATAGAAATTATTTTTAAATGTGACTTTTCTATAATTAAGCAAAAAAAAAATCTATTGCTAACTTTGTATAGTACATTCAGCATTGATTCTCAGGATGCATTTTATTGCAGGGCCAAAAAAGGGATTAATTCTCCCATACGTAACTGTGACAGCAATATCAGAATACTGTGTCTGTTTTGTATTTTAGCTAATGTTCAATTTAAAAAAAAAAAAGTTTCTTGAAGTAAAGTAACTGTAATCTGCAATATTCTTTGGATTTATTGGAGTAAGACTATTAACAGCTGTCAGGAATGATAGGGTTAAACACATTTTTCCAGAGATGACGCATTACTTCAGGTGAACCACAGCAAGTTTCTTCAGTATTATGCAGTCGAGTCATACCGTTGGAAGAATGTCGATATATCAGGGTGTTGGCAGAGCTGTCACTGTACACAGCTCATGTCTTTGCAGTAAGACTGGCTAACACTCTGCAGCCTCTTGAATGTTACAGTATTCCAGTAATACCTATGGATAGACTGAGATTTTAGGAAATGGAGGGAAAATGCAAGGCAATTTGGCAGTAAAAGATAAAGGCATTTTTCAAATTACTTTACTGGCGGTGAAGTACACTGTGCAAAGTCACCGATTCTCACATAAATCAGTGCAATCTTTTTCAAGCATTAGAGTTCTGAGACCCAAATGATTTAAGTACAAAGAGTGATCAATTTTATATATTTAGTTTGAAATAGATCAATACAAAGTTATTAATGCATGATTAAGTAAATATGTAAGGTTTTTGGACAATACACTAGATCAAGAGTAAATCCACTGCCATCCCAGTTACCCTGGAGAAATTCTTGTTAAGATCTAAAGCTAGATTGCTGTTTTGATAATTAAACTGTATATACTGTTCATACAATGAATTTTTATCTTTGTATTGTAAGTTATTTGATAGAACCCAAGATGGGAAATGTGGCTTCAGTTCATTTTTTTAATTAAAGCTACCTCCTAAATCATAGTGGCTGCCAGTAGCAGAATGTTTAAAATATGGTTTATGTACTTTTTTCATTGTAAATAGACGTGGTTGTATATTGTCACTATAATAAAAACAGGATCCTTGTATATCAAAATCATGTAGTTTGTACAAAGTATGGGAGGAATATTTACTGTATGCTGTTAATTTTGTAAGCCAAAATACTCAAGTGTAAAAAGGGAAGAAAATCATCCAAGAGTTGTTAATTCTTATATTTACGCTCATGAATATTACATCTGCAATTAGCATGGAATGTTACACTGAAAGCCAATAAAGAGTACATGAATATCTATGGTTATTTATCTCTGTTTTTCAGAAGTTAAAGCTGGAAACGGTGCAAAACAGTGCAACGGTAGAATTATTGAGCATAAATTACATCTCATCTGCTCTTAGCTACATGTAGTGAAAGTTTCAGGAAAGAACTGCCAGAAAAACAAGAAAGTTGCCAATTTACAAGTGAATTTATGATTTCAGAATAATGCTGACTCTTGGCATACAAAAGGTTAAAAACCTTAAGCAAAGTGTCAGCCCTCAAATGAAGCAATCTCTTGATTAAAGGTGTTATGTATTGTGTTTGAGTGGAAATGTTTTTATTATGTTTTGAATAATCATACAGATTATAATTTTCTTTTATAAATATTGACACTTTTTAATGTTGAATATTGTGGGGGTTTTTTAAGCCATCATTGTATAAGAGTCACAGCTTGTCCCACATTCCCTCTGCTGGCCAACATGTCAAAGGTAGTAAGAATGCTTCTCAAAAAGGACTGTAAATGTCAGCTGCCATTTATAATCAGTAAGGAAGGAAATCTCACCATGAAGCTTCCAGAAAGCCTGTTGTATTTTCAATGTTTTTGCGTACGGATTTATTTCTTCCATTTTCCAAGTGAGTCTTAGCTGCTGTGCTGTTTAAAAAGGTCAGATATGATCCATTTGAAGATCTAGTATTTCACTGTATCAGTATGTTTTTGGAGTTCAGTTACACTAGCAGTTAACTCTTGGATGCAGTCAGTCCAGCGTCTTCCAGAACACACAGCTGGTTCTGTCTGCTGCTGGTAGAGGGGAAAGAAGGAAAGAATATGGGCAGCAGCTACTGAAACCAGCCTATTGAGAAGCAGTGCCGCAAAACCTGCTTCTCTCAACATGACCACCTTCGTGACACCCATGGACAATCACATAAGGAGAATCCAGCCGCCAGGTACTTAATGCCAACTTTCCTTGTGTCTCTGCTGTTCAAGCTGATCTCAGGCCAGGGCACAGTGGAATGTTCAGATGTTCTCATCTACTGAGAATTTGCTGCTGCTCCAGAAGCAATGTTAAATACATGGGGACATACATGCCTTAACGCTGTTTTATGCTAGCACCATGTGGGATTTTTGTTACCTGTGTACCAGTGGTTTTCTGAGCTGTTACCTCGGCAGTCTCTTCAGCTAGGTAAAGTTTCCTAATTTCAGTTTTGAGACTGAAACAAGTGAAACCACAAGTTACGCCCTTCTGGGATGCCCACAGAAAATAAATCCTCCACTTTTCTAGAGTCTAAAGCTAGCTGAAACTGTTCTTACAGTTGCAGTATCACATATCTTGCCTCTAGACCTCTACACACCTGTCATACTGAGCTCCAGTGCTGGATTTAGCAGTCAAAAAGGCTTTGCTGTTGACTTTAAATATAAAACATAGGGCAAGGAGAGAATTTTGTTTTCTTCCTTATCTTCTGCTGTTGTGAGGAAGCACCTTTTTGCAGGGAGATGGTCACAAATAAAATTGCCAGAGGTATTCCCTCTCTTCTCCCCATTAAGAGTAATTTCTTACAGATGGCTATTAGCCTGCTTTGTGGCAATATGCTGGTGAGGGCTCTTTATTTGAAATTGAGCTTTTTCATTCTCTTATAAAAATAATGCATCTGCTTTGCAACTTTTTGATCTAGATGCCTTTTGCCTTTTTTTCATTTCCAGTAGAATTTCCTGTTTGTTTATGAATTTACTCAGAAATTTCAAACTTGCATAAAGATACTTCAGTAATTCTTTTCACTTTATTATTTTTAAGCCTTCAGTTTAAATTTTACAGAGTAATATTTTTAATTAAAAGCATAATGCAGAGTTTGTTTTATATGTACTCTCAATTTTTAATTACATAAATGCTTTTGATCTCTTTCTGTTAGCATAAGTTCATTTTTTTAGCAGGAGATTTTTTTCAATATTACCTCTCACATATTGTACTGTAGAGTCTGATTTAACACTAGATTTCAGTTGAAGATCATTCAATAAATAAGGAAATGAAATCTGAAATGGGATAATATATCAGAGATTGCAGTTTTCTGTACTGTTGTATACTATAAGAACTTGGAAGGTGAATGGACATATTTCATATGTTGCACTTATGGCACTACTCCAGTATAAAGTAACATTGTTTAGGTTTTATGTAAGAAATACTAGTTAGTGGTAACTGTGGTGTTTGCTATAGGGAACTAACTTCGATTTGAGGGTAACAAAATATGAAGTGTCTCACTGGTAACAAAAGCATAGCCTGTGTTCTGAAAATTCCAGCCCAAAAATGAGCAAGTAAATCTGTTACTAACTGATGCTTTAAAAGAGAGAAAGACTTTGTGCAGAACTATAAAACCAGCTAAATAAGTGAAGGTTGTTCAAAAGCAGGAGGGCTGTGACCTCCAACTAACATAAAACAGCTGGGTGGAGTGGGAGTCCTG
Organism: Sinosuthora webbiana; assembly: GCA_013397395.1. NCBI lineage: Eukaryota > Metazoa > Chordata > Aves > Passeriformes > Sylviidae > Sinosuthora > Sinosuthora webbiana. The sequence goes on along the minus strand of VXBN01007274.1, from coordinate 73,685 downwards.
GTAGTGATCCACAAAGATGTGATTTTAAACTAAGTGTGTTACACAGAGTTCTTGCACATTTCCCCAGACAAGAGAAATTCTCATCTCGAGGCCCTCTCCCTTTAAAGCAGATGGTTCCACATCTGCAGTCAGCAGAATCTGGGCTGGGACTGGCAGTGTATACAGTAGACTGCAAGGATGAGAATACATCATACCATGAAGGAAAGTGAAGCAATCCAGGACCTCTCAGGTTTCACAGCCTCTAATCAAGCAGAACTACACATTCAGGCACAAAAATAGCCAGTAGAAAAGTACAGGCAATGTTCCTTGAGCTCTGTGTGAGCCAAGTAACTTTCTCCCTTGCTCCTATGCCTGCCACACTATTTTTCCTTATGCTGGAAAATCAAAAGACTTAAGAAAACTTGAATTCAACTATATTTGGTTCAAATTTTCTACATTTTTCAAGGTTGCAAGTAAAACAGTATTTTCTTCAAGTTTAAAGCTTGATGTCTAAGCCTCTGTTTTTCCCTAAATTTAGTATTTTTTTTCTATATTACTATTTTTATGCTTCTGTGTTCCTTAATGTCTAGTGGGGAATTTAGACATTACATCTGCAAGCAATCTGATCTCATTCCTTTCATTAAATCTGACTAGTATTCATCAAGTTGAACTGAGAAGTTTCCTTTTGCTGGCTCTTGTGTTTTCAGATTGAGTTCATCGGATTACAGTTGAATTTCTAAAACTGAACAATTTCATAAACAAGAGTTGGCAAATCAAGGTACTTAGTGACTCAGAGTAGTTGATTTGTGTCTAGAATATAAATATTTTCTATGTCTGTTACCTAAGGAATTGCTTTATTGATGTTTTATGTGTAAAATGTTTTTTTTTTAAACTCTGTGGGTGGTTATTAGGGAATACTTCTGAGAAATTTGTCACGAGCATTTGGTTGTTCAGACATGCTGATTGGCATGACCATGCAGACAGAAAGTATAGGTCTGTGAACACATCATGCTGTTTTTACTCTGAATTTTACTCTCTGTTGCTAGATAGCTCTAGGTGCTTATTCTATAGTCTATGGCAGTGAGCTAGCACTGAAAGGCTGAATATAGTTTTTGTAATTTCTTTAGTGAGAAATTAGGATGATTTTTCACACTGGTGTCAACCATACGGGTGTAATATTTATTCACTACATTTATTTTTTTTGTGGCAACTTCTGTGCTTCATTGTGGCAGTTTGATTTGGCCTGTAATTCTTGCCAGGGCAGGTGCTTCTGGCATTCAGTTCACAGAATTAAGGTTTTGCCATCCTTGCAACATGCTATTTATCTTGTCAGTCCTTCTGTAGCCATAGGAGTTGTGTACCTGAACCTGCAGGATTGTTGTTTCAGTGCTTTTTTACAAAATTACATTATCTGGGCTCATACCTTTCCTGTGTTAACTAGGGCACGGTGGCTGTGGAGCTGGCTTGACAAGTTGGGCAGAATGGTAAGAGGGGATAGTAACAATATTTTGTTTTCACATCTCTTCAAAGTTGGAATGCTTCTGCCATTCCAGCAACAATACTTAAATTTCCCAAAGGGTGAACTGGCTTTTGTCACCCTCTCTGTGGGCAGTCTTGATGCATAAACTCCACTAGCTTGTCCCAGTGCTAAGGTTTGTTAATATAAGCTATTTGCCCAATATCTGCTCCTGCATCCTGAGAAATTCTCATATTCTGTGTAATGGGACGGGAAGGGAATAGACAGATGTTTGTGTTTGGCAAAATTGCTGCTCACCTTTAGACATAGATTTCATAGTTTCTGGCCATTCCAGGTGATGAAGGCCTCCATTAGAAGTGAGAGATGCCTAGTGCAGTGAGTTCCAGAATTCCTCAATTTACTGAGACAACATGGGGCTTTTTGTTTTTTCTATTCATTTATGACTGCTGCCAGTCTTCACTATGAGATGGGCTTCAAGGTCAGGGAAGGTTTTCAAGCCTTCCTGAGATGTTTTGAAATTACCTTGGTCTGCAGCATGTTGAAATACGGGAAGTTTTCCTGCTTGCCATGACATGGAGCTTTGCTTACAGTGCTTGGGTAGCCATGGAGTGAACAACTTTCGTGCTGCTGTTATTTCTTAGCTGAATGCAGCACGTGTACAAAAGTTCCTGTGAAACCATTGGTGGTTTGTGTTGAACAAAGCTGAGGCATTGGATTGTATGACTTGTATCCTAAGAATTCAGACCAATTTGAAATTTTCTTCCTGTGGTAACTTTACTTGGCATGAAATTTAGATTCTAGTGATATTCTGTTGTCTCCAATACTTGAATCATCAACTTAAGTTGTTTCAGCAGATGTAATTTGTTTGGTAGATACTGTGCCTAGTAATACTTGGTGCTTTATTTTATGATAATCAGCTCAATGTACCACAACTGGATGGAGTTATTTAAGCATCATGAGCATCCATTTGGTGCATAGTGATGTATTCAATATTCGGGGGGGGGGCTTAGATCAGAGATGTATTCAGGGGTTTTTTTTGTGTTTTTTAGCTTGCTGGAAACACAGTTCTGTATGATCATCTGGTGATCAGTGATGCAATAACATTTGGGTTTTTTTTCTTACAGGAACCATAATGTTACTTCTCCAGCCTGTCAAAACTGCAGTTCCTTCTGAAATGGTAAGCCAAATGTAGAAGCTCCACCACTGAAAGGGGGAGATCCCAAATCCCTTACACCTCACCTCTGCCTCTCCCTCTTAAGTTTATGGCTGTGTATTTCTGTTGCTTGCCTGGTTTTTGGCCTCAGCAGTTGTCTGATACATACATCCCTGAGCTTTAGCTTGCTCAGACCACAGGTTGTTTGGCCAAATATTTTTTTACCACTTTAGTAAGGTTTTGTGGGTCAGTAAAGGGTCCAATGAGCAAGAGGGAAGGAGAAGTATGTGCTCCTGAGAGATAGGAGAGATGCTGCCTGTTTGTCAGAGAAATTACAGATTTGGGTGCCTGTCAGTTTGCAGCCCAAGCACCAAACAGCCCATCTTAAAATTTTCAAATATTACCATTTTAGGCATCTTTTAGGACTGTAAGTGATGGCATTGAGATATATCCCACCTCACGGCACTCGTTTTTGGTGGTGTCTAGGTGCACGTAATGGATGTGGAGATCTGATGACCTTTTTGTATCATTCAGCTACTGAAATTCAATTTTTATGGCAAGTGAGTTGCCTCAGATGTCACAATTGACTTTCTCGATTAAGACAAAGCATTTTTAATACCGTTTCTTACTTTTCAACTTGCTAATTAAAAATGCATTTCTTGTTAAACTCACCTGAAGAATCTTCGCAAAACAATTAATAAAGCAGCTAAATTTACAATAATTTTCAAACTTCTGTATCTCATGTTACTATCAGTAATGCTACTGCTTAGCCACAGCAAAATTACTCAGAGTTTTATAAAAAATTAGCAACTGCTGATCAGCAGTTATCTCCTTGGTTGATGAAATTTGAAGGTAATGAAAAGCTTTGGTAATGCAAATGTTTGTTGCTGATTAAGATTTGGCTAAAAGAGGGGGTTTAGGGTGGCCCAGCATAAGCAATGAAGGGGGACTGTGTGTTCCTGGGATTTGGAACCCAAGTAGAAGGCGGGCAAAGAATGTAGTAGCAAACAGTAGTATAGGAATATATATAGATATATAATCTGACCTATTTATTACAGGTAGTTGTAGATTCAGTGGAAAATTAACTGATGGAGAAGGCAAAGGACACCGTTTTCCTAGCAGAGGTGTATGAAAATCAAGCCTTTAGAACTTTCAATCAGAAACAAGATAGTAATTGTGAGGAATTGAAATGGGATTTTGCAATTTAATGGAAGTATGGATTACAAATTTTGACTTGGCTGTTCGAAAATGTTGACACCGCCTTCTGAGGTGTTGGGATTGTCACCTGCAGATGCGGTTACTGGTTCCTGTTTATTGGAGTGTGGTACGTGTGCAAAAACGTTAAGGAACAAAGAACAACTATGAAGAGTCTCTACAGATTTAGCATACGCGTGTTCGTGATCGCCCTGGAAAAGCCGTGGGCCGGGCATGCAGTCCCGGGCCTGCTGCCTCTCCTGGGCCGGGCTGCCTCCGTCAGATCCCGTGTGCCGGGAAGACTCGACTCGCGGCTCCGCAGCGTCTCAGCGGCCGCCGGTTCTGTCCCCGCGTTTCCGCGGTGCCCGTTCCCCGGGGTCTGTTTCGCGGCGTCTGTTCCCGGCTCTGGCTCGGCCCCCGCTGCGTCGCTGAGGGCGGGAGGCGGGAGGCGGGAGGCGCGGGGCGGGGCCGGGCGGCCATGGCGGACGGCGGTGCCGGTAACCGTCGCGGCACCGGCGGGGCCGAGCCCCTCAGCCCGCTGCCCGCTGAGGGCGAGGACCCCCTCAGCCCCCACAAAGGCTCGCCGCTGTCCCTGGCGTCCCGCTCCAGCTCCCCGGGCTGTGAGGAGGAGGAGCGGGTGGCGGCCGCCGTCAGCCCGCCGGGCCATAGGTAACCCCCGCGGCAGGGACCGGGCTCCAGCAGCGCTCGGGGCTGCGCTTTGTTGGCCAGCCGGGCCCCTGCCCTCGCTTCCCTCCGCTGGAGACCGTGGGGACAGAACATTGGTTTACATAAATATAGGCTTGTTTGCATAGATAAGCGCTTTAAGCACTTGATTCCTTTTTAGCGTCTTGGAAAGTCTTCTCAGTGCTAATACTCAACTGAGTATTTTTATGGGCTCATAAATAATCTATAAGCAGTTGACCCGAGCCTGATAAAAAGCTACAGTCTTTCCTGCCTTGATTTAAAAACGCTGGCAGACTAAAGGGCGTTTTTGCATAGTGTATATAGCTGGGTCCAGAGTCAGTTTTGTACGTATGCGCTGCGCAGCTCCTGCGGCTTAATCTTACTCCATTTTAATTACATGCAAACATAATATGCATTCTTTTTACTTGGGATCTCGCCGGCTTGACAGGACAATAAGTAATTCTTATTCTTCCCTTTATAACAGAAGGGGGAGGAGCAGGGAGAGCCTATCCTATTCTGGAATACGACTTCATGATGGAAACTTCACAGGCTTGTGCATTGACTGGTGGTGAATGTAACTAGCAAGGCTGAACTGAGCTAGAAGTGCCGGTGGAGTAAAGGAAGGACAGCCGAGCTTCATGAGGGTGCAGGTTTCCACATGGTTCTCAAATTTCCATGGAGAGCAGTGAAGGAATATGGATCACACCAAACTTGACTTAATTAAAAGCATTTCTTTAAAAATGTGCTAGAAGTCCAGGGAAAGAATGTTCAGGTGTCGTCAGAAGCTTCAGAGTGAGGACATCAGCCAGTTTCCGGTCCCTTCTCTTTCAGTTTTCCTGTTACCTCTCCATATACTACTTCCCAATGAGCAATTTTGTTCATGTGCCTTGAAGTTCTATTGCAGTTTGTTCAAGCTACAGCATGTCTTTGCAAGCTTCAGAGGCTATTTGTAACAGCTCCCAACTCTCAGGCCTGTTGCTGCAGTATTCTTGGGCAGCAGGAAGATGCAGCTGAAGACAGCCTCTTTAAGGGCCTGAGTTGGCAGTCTTGCTAAACCGTGGGCAAAATAGATGCTTTGCTGATGCAGACACTGCCTCTGAGTAACACTGCTGCTATGTTGTACTAGGTGCCTACCAAGTGTTCATACAGCAGCTTCTGTGAATAGCTGCCAAGATCTCGGAAGTATAATAATAAAAACCACTTCTTACGTGCCGCCCCCTCCCATGCACGCATGCACTCTGAATCTTTTTGTTGTTGTTGTCCTCTTAAAACTACACAAAAATTAGCTGGAGGCAGATATTCAATGTGGGAAATGCAATATTTGCAAAAGAGAAAGGGTAAAAACAAGGCCTTGTTAATGTTGTTAGGCATTTTCATACTTCTGTTGTGGATCCAGTGATATGTTTGATGGTGTAACCTTAGTGAATATATGGCAAATGATAATCAGTGTTTTCTATTAATCAGACTTCAGGTCTAATGCCTGATGTGTCTAGTTTGATTTAAGATACTTATTTCGAAATGTATGTGCACTTGAGAATGGGGCATTTTAAGAAGTCTATTATTTTAATTACTTTGAAGTAGTTCATAACTGCTAGAATTTCAGAAAATGGTCCTGTGGAATTTGAGGTCTGTGTGGTTTAAAATGCATAGTTGGTGTGCCAGGGAGAGTGTGACTGGTGGCTGCAATGCACACCAAGAAAGACTGGGTTCTGGTGCTGTCAGAGAGCTTTAGATACAGTATTGGAAAAGTGTTTCTTCTAACAGGTCTTAATACTGAGCTTGTGCTTTCCACTGTTTAAGCTTAATTTTCTGTTACTTCTTACTTGTCTACAGTAAGTTTTTAATCCAGTACTGTGAATAGCCTTTTTGGGAAGATGACAACTTGAATTTTGTGAGTACTGATAGAAGAAAAGACATAATAAATACTATTTTTCCTAATTATTCATTCTCCTAGTACTTTTTCTAAGGTTGGTTTAATTTGTCAGTCGTGTTCCACTAGGTGCCATAATGCAAATCACACAAAGCAAAAGAATGTGTTGAGGAAGTATCTCTGCCCAAAATGTCAAGTCTCTACAATGTTACAGGTTTTTTCCTGAATGTGAATGTATAATACTTTTATCCTTTAATAAACTTTCAGAGACTTGTTTTCTTACGAAGTGTGTTATTAGGCATTCTTAAGTGGCATCTCTTATTATATTTATGTGTTTAAAAGCTGTCTTTGTTAAATTTTTGGTCTTTAATAATGCTGTAGCATAAAAGCCCTAGGGTGCAGCAGAATGTGTTGGACTGCGCTGGGCTTTTGAGTGTTTGGTCTGTGCTGCTTCTGTCCTTCCATTGTCTGTGTGTCAGTTCTGTTATTCTGCATTTTGCACTGTAAAAGTGGGTTTGTCTGGAAAAATAAACTGTTTCAGGCAGATTTCAGTGTAAATCTGAGTTACCCTGACTTGACCAGTTGACAGTCCTTTTAGTGCAAACACGTATGGGTAAAACAACAGGGAGAGTAGGACAAAACTCTGCAGCACTGACATTGTCCTCAAATGCTTTCTACCATAGAAATGTATTCTAAAGATGACCGGGACAGAAAATGTGGTGCAGTTGAGTACTGGAGGACTGCTGTGTCCTGTGAATGTTGTGCTTTCATATTGATAAAATCCAGATATCTTACATTTAAAACATTGATTTCTGGAGCATTGGCGTAATGTGCTTGTTGGATGCTTCTTCTGTAGCTTAGATTCAGCAAACAGAATTCCTCACTATAGTGAAGTATGTGTGTAGGTAAGTATTTCCAGAGCCTGTACATGCATATGAAATAGTAAAGTGAAGTCTAGTTTCCTTGCTTTGTTCTCAAGAAAAGTTTCTGTGGCAGATAGAAGAAATCTTTTAAAGAATCTCTCGGCATATTTTCAAATTTTGCTGACTTGGACCCTAATATACTGTGTTATTTATGAAATAGTACGCGTATAGAATATTATAAAAGGTATTTCTGACCTGGGGCTAGGATTGCTGCATTATTCATGAGTCAGGAAGTTATGGGTGACTTGCATAAGATGTCCTATTAAATGTCTAATAGAACCTTGTATAATACTATCAAGTATTGTATGCTAGCTCTATTTCTTGAGCACATTTCCTATGGAAGTGTTTTTCGGTGGAAAGCTTACTGGATTGAATGGATGGAATCATAATGAATGGATTCATTATGCTGAGGTTGCTTGGTACCAAGAATCCACTTGTATAAGACTTGAACAAAGAAAATAACATTCTCGCTTTTGCTTTGCTTTTGCTAAAGACCACTTGATACATGGGGTATCTTGTGACCAAGGACAGGATGTTAATGTTAAATCCCTGTTTTTCCTTGGCCTCCAGATGTGAGAAGTGACACTTTGATGTTACGGGTATTCTTTTTGTTTAGTTCCTAAAAGGTAATGTTGGAATCTGTTCCACAGTTTAGAATCACGAACAAGCTAGAATTTAGTAAGTAAAATGTAGAATGTAAGGGGGATGGTCAGAAGTGCATTATAAATGCCATTTATCCATTAGGGAGATTACTAAGCAGGTAGAAAAATTATGTCATTGTCACATTATGCCATAAAAGAAAAGTACTTTTTCAAGACAGTAATACTGTTTAACTTTTCCATCAAGTACATTATAGATAACATTCTCTTGTGTTTCTTGTTTTTTATTCAGGAGGGCTGAACACCCTGAAATAGCAGGGGGGAGAAAAGTGTCGCCTTTGAAAGATAACCTTTCACCATGGGAAGAATGGTTCATTGGCAAAGAGAAGGAGCTGCGTGCCCGCTTACAAGCTAGAGTTGCAGAGGTGGTTACATCCAGTTATTTTGATTCTAAGTCTAATAGAAGATAGCAAACACAGGATTTTCTTTTCCTTGGTTGTAGAAACACAAGTAGTTGTTTTTCCCTTTTTTTTTTTTTTAGTGTCTTAGGCCCCCATAGTGTTTGTGTTTGTCAGTGCTGGCGTGATTCATGTTATGTGCATTTTGTTTTGCTAAATGTTATGCTTCATTGAACTGGTGCTGTAAAGTATTTTGTTTATCCAGCTGTCAGCTAATGGTTCGATGTTAGAAGATTAAAACATTTATATAATTACTTCCTTGATTTGTATCATGGGAATGTATGCCTGCATTTTGGTTGTAGAACAAAATGGGGTGTGTGCTGATTGTAAGTATGCCAAGCTACTTGGTTAGTTTTGATGCACAGTGTTGTTACCCACTTAGCACGTAATTTTACAGCTGTTTGGTGTAAAATTTCCCTTTCCCAGGACAGGAATCCCTGTAACAGCATTTTTCCCCCTCATTCTGTCTTTTGCCCCCTTGCAGATGAACAGTTCTTGAGAACCAGGGCTGGGACACGATTAAGTGAGAGCACTCTATCTTTCCTTGATTACTTGGTCTGTAGTTGCAGTTGGTTAAATGATACTGTTGGTGAAAATCAAATGGGAAGTATTGGGTAGTGACTAGAACAATCACACCAAAATTAGATAATTTCTCACTTTAGTTACTGATTAACTATTTGACCTTGAATGTATTCCTAGCCCTTTGTGTGATTATCTGTAAAGTGGATATAGCATACACCTGTCTTATGTGGGCTACCTCATGTTGTTTATAAAACACCTACCACTGGAAGGTTTAGGAACAGAATTTTACAGGTTAGCAGTACACCAAAATAGTTTGTTAAACTTGAGGAATATGCTTTGATCTGTTAATCCACATCCACCAAATGTTTGATGACTTCCCATTTATATTCTGGATTGATAATATCAATCTAAGGTAGAAGATGTCTCTCAAATAAGTATTAAGAACAGTCATAGCACAAACATTACTTAAAGCCATGTAGAAAATAGTCATACAGGTAAATATTTTTAGTTTGTAAGATTTTGAGAACATTAAATGTTAAACTGCAGCAAGACAGTGTGGAAAGCTTGTATTTGAGGGAAAAATATAATCAACATTTTTGTAAGATGCCAGAAGAGAATAAAATATGTGATATTTTTATTAGAATTTATTGCTACGTTTGTATATTAAAAGTATTCTAAACTGATATCCTCAGAAACAACTGTGAAGTCCCAGATCTTTTGCTGACATTAGTTCCAAGTCTGCCCTGAATGTCAAAAATGTGGATAAACATTTGGAGTGGAATTAGGTAGGGTCTTCTAAGGTGCTTACAGTGCCATCAGCTTTTGCAGAAACTGGGATCCCTGCAATACAGGTGTTTAGGAACTCAAAGGAGATGTTATTTGCTGTAACTCCCTCAGTACAGCAACAACTTTATTTTCAAAACGTGTCTCTATTGTGGGTGTTTGAGCGTTCTGTAAGCCTCTGTTGATGTCCTACTAAACTGAAATTCAGTGTCGTAAAAAAAGGGGGTTCTCACTGAAAGTGTCTGCAGTTTAGGAGACCATAAAATCAGTTTCATGGAAATAATTCCATCTATCTGTTTGAAGGTTTGAATTTGCATTGAAAATTAGCACTTTGTGTTCATGCTACTGTTGGAGAATCTAGACATCTCAAATTGTCTCCTAAGTTATGTTTTTTCTTTATTAACTTCACCGGAGAGTTACAAATGATTGCATATATACTGTATGTCATATAAATATACTTTGAAATTTCTTCTCTCATCTTCAAAATAAAACTCCTGTTTCAAAATTTGCTAGAATCTGCAATGATTTTGGCTTTAGTGAGCCTTGAGTTAAGCCCTAGAGCTTGAGTAGTTCTGGTGCTAAAAATCACAGATGAATAATATTTCACGTAGCTTTTAATACCTTCCACAGTGCAGAGCAGTATACAGTGTAAATTTTAAATGTTGGAGGAAAGTACTGCTGCAAATTAAGAGTCTGCTGAATAAAAAGGCATTTCAATAAACTGAGGAGTGATTTGATACATTTAATTGCTTTCAAAGCTCAATTAAAATATGTATTTCCAATTAATATCCTAAAAATTATGTATTTTCATTGATAATATTTCATAGTATTTCTGTGCTGACTGCCATTCTTCTTCTCCAAAACCTTAATGAAGGAAAAATACCAAAATCTAATGCTTACATTGTTTTAACTGCAGCACTATTGCCAGTATTGCAAGTATTGCTGTAAATGGTCACCATGGATTTGAAATGTATACTTTTTCTGTAATTAGGAAATGAATAAACAGCTTGAGAAAATGAAACAAAATCAAGAATGTGAAAGAAGAAAAAGGATAGCTGAAGAGAAACACAAGGAATGGGTCCAGAAAAAAAGAGAAGAGGTAAATATTGCTTTGGCTGGAAATACTCTAGTACATACCATGCTTGAGTAAACCTAAGTAAAATTTACTCAGTCTGTTTGGACATCCATGTTTTCAGTTTGCTGAGTAAATGGCTGCTTTAACTGAAAATTACAAAAACATGCCAAAGCAGCTAAATAGTTTTTCAAGACTGATTTTTTTTTCCTGTAAGGTACAAAGGGATTTGTTTTCTGAGTGGTCAGATAACTGACAACTGGTGTACATCTTGTGCAGTAGTCCTCTGCTGATTATAGCTGGGGTTTTGGTCTTTAATGTACCCAGACTTCCCAGGTTCAGTGCCCAAACATTATTGGTTAAGCGTACATCTGGACTGTGTGCAATGTTTTGTACGCCAAGTAGAGCCAGAAGAAGGATTTAGTTAAATATAACCATGGACAGGCAAAGAGTATTTACCGTAGAATATGGTTTAGGAGGGATAATTGAGGTATGGGGCCAGGATGAGGGAATTCTCACTAGACCACAGTTAGTAACTGGGAATTCCTTCAGTCAGTAATTAATTTCTGTGTGGGATCAAAAGTTTCAAGTTCTCTTGAGGGGGTGCCTGAGTCCAGGGTCAGAAACAGACAGAATCATGGTCTCAGTGGGGCTCTGTAACAGCTGTGTCACACCAAGTGAGCATATGCACTGGATGGCAAAAATGGGAATGCTTGGGAGGAGACCAGGGCATGTTCAGCCCCTGGTAGTTCATGGGGGTATGTGCTCATCATCTTAGGGTCTGCAGCAATGCCAGTTGGGTACTGTTCTGTACTTCTGTTTCTGAATAAAATCAGATGAAAATTCACTAAAAACAGCACTAGCTGGGTTGGACGGGCAGACCTCATACATTTGTTTTCATGATTTTAGAACTCCTTCAGATGCAGCCTTGAACCAGTAGCATAACATATATTTAGATCCAACCTAATTAATCTTAGTCTTAATGCTGGTTGGATAATTGGCAAAAACCCTCTGCGGAGCCTATCCTGCTCTATTAACTTCTTATGATTTATATTACTAATTAAAGTACACAGGAAAAAGTAGATTTATTATTCAGCACATACAATTCCATTTTCCTCTTCCAAAATGAAATTTAAGTGAAAATTAAATTCTGGGTGTCTGTAACTATTCATTGGCTTGAATGAGTTGGTCTGCCTCTTAAAATAGTTCCAGTTCAAAGGCAGTAGTTTTCCTTCTGTCTCCTCCTCATTACCCCTACCACCTCCTTCAACTTCCATAAATTTCTACTTATTTGTGTTTTCCTTGGAACTTTGTGGATTTGCAGGTTAACAATTTACATTCTGTTGTCAGTGGGATTAAGAGGTCTTTTTTATGGTAATCACACCAGCCTAGAGGACAGGAGAAAAAACATACTTGTGTCTGGACTTTACCATTTTATGTTTTCGAAGCATAGGGTCATCCTTAGACCATGTCCCAAGTGTTTAGAAAAGTAAGCTGATTTTCATTTAAGTCAGATGATTCATTGGCTAGTCTTTCCTGTAAACCACACTCAAATCAAGGATAAACTGAACTTAAAAGCTCAGCTGTCCATGGGATATTAGCATTTGTGCTGCATGGACTGTCTCCCTTCAAGTTTCCGCAAGATTATTTGTGGATCTGGGCACAGACTGAAGGATAAATATATAAATTCAGTGACTAAGATGCATCAAGATTTCGCCTTAGTCATGAGCACTGACAGTTGATACAATTTTCTTGGGGAATGTGGCTGTATCTCCTGTTTGGAAAACACTTCATTTCCCCATAGAAGTGTCAAAAGATGCTTCTTGAGGCAGTACTTGCAGTATTTTTTACTGAAATTTGCATTAAGCACTCACCTTTTTGAAACTCAGTTATTGATTCTGAACCCCGTGTGTAGAGTGCAGAAAATGCTTTATTTGGCAAGAGGCAGTACTTTCAGGGATCTTATCTCTGTAATCTCCACAAGTCTATATCCTTTTCTATTGCTCAGTACTGTAGTGATAAAAAAGTAAGGCACACTTGAGCATAGATGAAACTTCTTCCTTCATCTTGAGCATCCAGCACCAGGAGACACTGCTGGAAGAGTCTTGGTACTGTGAATGTGAGAGACGTTTATGTCAGAAGTAAAATGTTTGTGTATGCATAAAAGAATTCTGGTTTTCTGTATGTCAAGCCAGTATTCTTGCATGGCAGTTTTAGTTGTGATGCTCTCTCCAGCTGTTAAATATGCACCTTTAGGGTGAGGTTCAGAAGCAAAGCTTGAACACTGTTTTTGTTCACTATTGTTTCTTAAATTGTTTAATATAGATTAAAAATTATATGCCATTACAGTTTTCTCACTCTTCTAATCACTTTACAGAAACTATTTTTGAAAGTAAAGGAATCCTAGCTATTTAGTATTCTTCTATGGAAATAGCTTTTGTGGTTCTTAAAAGTTATAAATGGACTAGAAGTAATACTTTGAAATATGAGCCATCAAAGAACATTCTAAGCCATGAAAGATGTTTATACAAATATTTGTTCATGTCAAAATATTTCAGCTCACTAGGAATTAAAAGCTTAATAAAATCAATTTTTAGGCACTGTCTTGGATCTAGTAATGCCTTTAAAATTTTCATAAGATACTGGATCTCTCCTGGACAAAAAGAGTCTTGCTTTCTCTCCCTCTTAAAGTTGAACCATTTGTGGGCAAACAGTAAATTGCCTGTTGACTTTTAAGCAAGTATCAATTAAAATATTTTAACTTTAAAATAACTCTAAGCATGCTTTTGATTCCTGAAGAAAAATGAACATGATTTTTTATGTAACTAAAACTTTTATTTCTGAGTTACTGATAGATTTATTGAAAAAAATGAAGTGGTTATGGTTAGAAGTGCTGAGCAAGTAAATTTGGTGTTCACTTCCTCTTTTATCTGAATTTCTGATCCTGTGATGTGAAGTCTCTTTTATTCTTATCAGCTGTGGGATTGAACACTTTAGTAAGGTACCTGTAATTGTGAAATTACTGATTAAATCAAAGTACTGATTTTAAATCAAAGTGTGAAAAACTTCTGAAAAATGCACTGTGAATGCATAAACTGAAGAGTCTGTAAACTGCCATGACTGTTTAATTCTTTAACATTGTCATCACAGTCAGAACCTCTTATGAATTATTTCTGAATAAAATATTAGGATTAAAGGTCAAGCCTGATGACAACAGCATTTTGATTGCATTTTTAAAAAAACAACTCTGATACACTACACTTGACCTTCTACGATCTAATATGGTATCTTCAAATCATATTTAATCCATCTTTACTGACTCTGCAAAGTTGCTTCATTTTTACAATGTCAATAGAACATGAACTTAGAAATACCTAGAGTATTCAATTCCTATATATGTGTGTGTGTACATATAAATATTTATATATTGTTGTGGGTTAGCTCCAGGAGGCAGCTGAGACCCCACATAGCCCCTCACTTGCTCCCACCAGCTTTTATGGCTGAGCAGATGGTCTGGGATATCCCTTGGGTTGGTTGGTGTCAGTTCTTCTGGCTGTGCCCCCTCCCAGCTCCTTGTGCACCCCCAGACTGTGCACTGGTGGGGTGGGATGGGGTGAGAAGCAGAAAAGATCTTGAACCGTTGGAGGCACTGCATAGTGATAACTTGTTGTGTTATCAACAAACATTATTTTGTTCACAAATGCAGACACAGCACAACAGGAGCTGCTGTGAAGAAAATTAACTCTATCCAAACCAAAACCCACTACACGTGTTATGCATATGATTGCAACAGTAACAGAAATCCCCAGAGGAATACTTGCATCCCAAAGTAACTGTAATTCTGAAATTCATTTTGGTAGCATCCTTATATTTAGTCTTTGCATGTAATTCTTTATGCACTAATAATGTGACACCTAGCAAAGTTGTAAGAGCTCAAGTAGTGAAGTTACAATTTTTCATTGGAATAACCAGTTATTCTAATACCAATCTGAAATTGACTGTAGCATTTCTAATACTTTCTGCATTGTTGAATGGTGAATAAAGCAGCATTTAGTTTTCATTTTTTTTCCTTAAAAGTAAATATGACCAAGCAGGCAAAAAAATAGAGTTTGGATGTTTTTATTGTTCTTTTCTTTTCAATAAGTCCCCTTTACTTACTGAAAAATACAATTTTTAATGGAAACAAGGTACGGGATGAAAAGGTTCTGTTTGAATGTTTTTTCATTGAAAATTTTATTCTTAACCATTTACTGTGCTGTTGGCTGATAGTCTTTATGAGAAGCAAAAAGCAGTAAGAAGTATATGAAAGCCTAGAACCAATACACTGTATATTGATGAATAACAGTGTTCTTGAAGCAGACTCCCCTTTTTGGTGTGCTGATTCCTTTCAGAAGAGACACCTAGATGCCAACTCTTACACCAAAGGCTTTTTGTTTAATGTGTATTTTATCTCAGCATGGTTAATACAGAGCACAGATTGTTCAACAGCTTGACCATGACTTTCAAGTTCAAAAGCTATGCTTGCTCATGTTCTTTCTTTCATCCAATGAATTGTTAATTATTTTGTGAGGAATGGTACCACTACCACAGAAGGAGTGGAGAATCCTGTCATCCCAGCCTGCAGCTTGGGGACATGTTAGTTGAAATCTACTCTGGCAGAAATGTAATGAAATCCTGATCTTCCCTGGTTTAGGTTAGTGTTCTTACAGCTGAACTGTTGTTGAGTCAAAGCACTGGTTGCTAATGTAGACCTGATGTACTATGGTTTGCTGACAGTTTAGACTTGAAAGAGATGCTAAGACGTCCACATTTTTAAGGCTGAACCCTTTCAAGAAGTGTGTTTGTGAGGGAAGCTTCTGGTAGAAATGCTTTCCAATCATGAGAACCAACTGCATTTAAGAATTAAAATCTTCTGTTTACACACCTTAGTCTGTCTTTACATATCTAAATTTTTTTGTGAGTCTGGGCTTAATTTCTTGTTTGTTTGTTTTTGTTTTGGGTTTTTTCTTGTTTGGTTGGGTTTTTGTTTTGGTTTTTTTGCATATTGTGGGGCTTTTACTCTCTGGAGCTGAAAAATCTTTACACAAAATTTTTCTGTGATGTCATGTATGACCAATGCCATGATTATAATTTTAGGTTGTACCTGAATCTTAATTATCTTTAGATTTCTGTAAGTAGAATGAACTAATTTCTCATGGTGAGTGTTAGAATGAGTTTTCAACAGAGTTTTGGAAGAGGAATTCAGTGTGACGGGTGAATATGAGTGCTCATGTATTTCATCAACATTTGTGGAGTCCACATTCTTCTGAAGATCCCAAGAGTGTTCCAGGAACCAAGTACACTAAAACTTTATGCTTGTCACATACACTGAGTCCCCACATGAAATGAACAGAGGCTGGGAGAAAGATCCAGTAATTCTCCAGTTCCCAGACTGCAGTAGGGTCCGCACTGACTTTCTATGATTTTCAGCAGTAAATTGATATAAACCAGCTTGTCAAGAGACATCTGCAGCTCAGACCTTTGTTGACCTCCCTTCTAGCCTGTTGTTGTTTTCATATGGAAGTTCTCGAGACATTAAAGTATTTGTGTGTGCTAGGCTTGGTCACTGAGTTGTGTTGTAGGGCAAATTTGAAAAGGTAATTACAGTTGTTTGAATGACCCAGAATTCCAAGACTGCTAAAAGTGGTTCATATCCATGATTATTATGAGGATAAAAAGGTAAATTTGGATGTGTGTTCTGATGTTGGCAGTGTGGGCTTTTCCTGTATTTTGCCATCAGTCAGCATTAACTGATGCTAGAATATGCTAGCTGTCAGCAAACAACTGTGAAGTAGAATGCTTATATGTGAAAAAAAAAATGTTGTCACATTCTGCAGACAATAAGATAGAAAGGATTGCTTTGAGAAATATCTTAAAAATAACAATTACATCATTAATTTCTGGAAGTACTTCTACTCAGTGATAGTCTACATAGAAAATGCAGAACAGAAAGCACGTCTGCACTTTACACGTTCCAACCTCTCATTTAGTCATTGACATGAAAATACAGAAATACATATTTTAGTAATTTTCTTCCAATTGGATATAATGCCTCTGTTTCAAAAGCAATTAGGGTCTTTTTTTCCTGCATGGAAAATAATTTAATATTTCTACCTTCTGTCAGGAAGGAAGCAGGACACTTCTTCAGATTTTAAAACCCTTTGACCATTCCCCGCATACACGTAGATCTGCTTTTTCTTGAAAAGTTAATAGTTAGTACTGACTCAGTAACTGAGACATGCTGTGAACAGAGTCACCATCACTGCTTTGTGGGACAGATATTTGTGTTGGGTTGGGGATTCCCAAGTACCGACCTAACCCAGACTTCATTAGGTTCTGAGACTTGATCACAGCACAGAGCTGTGAACCTTCAGGGTAGATTTGTATCCTTTCTCCTTAATTGTGTGCTTGGCTAGGGTGGCAGGAGAGCAAGCTTTTTTTGCAATGAGTAATTGGATGTTTTACAATCAATACCTTAATTTATATAATACCCGCAACCATATTTTAGTGTATGTAAATTTACTAGTGGTTTAGTGAACAGATTGTGACTGTTTTGAACACAAGATCTAAGAGAATTTTTAAAACCCAACCTAAAACAACACCAAGCATAACCAAGTAATATCTTGCTTCACATATGCGTGGAAGGAAAGTAAAAGGAGTGAAGAACATGTACATTAATATGCACATTCTTAGCATTTTTGATAGACTTTTATAATGAGGATGGGAGAAAACCTGGGATGGTCAGGGTGACAGAAGGTTGACATGCAACAGGTTACTAAAGCAGCTGGGAGTGTGGTGTACACTAATTTTATGAAGGAAAATCTGTTCTGATTATGAGAGAAAGCAGAAAAATTTCTAGACAGTGTAAAGTCTGCAATTCTGCAGGGAGTCTCCCTGTCTTAAGGATGTCTCTAGCAATAGTTGTGGCTTTCATGGTAGTGTGTATGGCATGTTATTGTTTACACAGGGTCTAATGTGAGTCAGCCTAGATAGTAGCTAAATAGTAGCTCATCTAAGTATTGTGATTAAAGATATATAATTTAAGAAGCTTCCTTGTCCTTCTTTTATAGTATTTAGAAAAAAAATTAGTCTATTTTCTCCTTATAATGGTTTTCCATTATGGAACCATTCCCTTAGGTATAGAAGTAGCCTGGGTTTTTTTCAGTTTTCTCCTATATTTATTTTCATGTCTTTTATACAATAAGACCCTTAGCCTAAGGACCGTAGTTTTGGATGATTCTTAGTTTTGTAACTTAATTTCATGTATGTCAGAAGTAAGTCAGCAAACAACAAAATGTGCAAAATCTTTGTAAGCCACCTTCTCCTATGGTTTAAATCACTGATTTCACCTATATCTCTCATCTACATTAATGCTTTTTATGTGTCCCAGACAACCATTGTCTCAAAACTGGAGTTGTTGGTGCATTTGGGGAGTATTTAGTAATGAAGAGATAGAAAAACAGCTCTCAATAACAGAGATTGAGATGAATTTTAGATGAATAAAGAGGGAAAGCTTAGACAATTGGTTATTTTTTTTTCCAGGAAGGTGATGTTTGAATAATTTGCCAAAAAAACATTATTTTTTTCTTTTCAACATTTTAAAATATGGAAGTGTTTGTTTCATATTAAGGAAGATCTTGTTTCTATGCTTCATTAGCATAAAAAACATTTCAGAATCTCAACTTTTTTTAGTTCCCAGAATGAAATGTATTTTTTCATTGGTCTTGTTTGGAAATAGTTTTATCACACGTACAGGCCTCACTGTTGTGAAGTCATATTAATAGGACCAATTGTTTCATAATTCTGTGTAGTTTTACATTCCAGAATATGCATTGAAATTGGTGTGTATTCATATTTGAATGAATATGAATACAAAACAGATTAAGCTGGTGTTTGCTAGAATGTATTAGAAGTGAAATGGAAAAAACACCACCAAATAACAAAAAAACAAGGAGAAAATAGCTAGAAAACTAACTAAAAAGCTACTTGCAATTGTGTGCATTGTGTACACCAAGAAGTCTTTGTTGTCAAATAAAAATATTTGACAAGAGTATACCAGAGCAGTACTACTGAAAGTATCCGTATGATTTTAGGTGAAGAAACATCCACCTTGGAGATTATGGTAGAGAGAGCTAATAAAGCTTGTAATAGGAGGTGGGTGCAGTGGGGGGACATCCCACAGTGCCCAGTTAAAATCGTACTAATGCTTCTGGTGTTGGCAAGCAGAACAGGATACACTAATTCCAGCAGTTCTGTAAACTGGCATCTTTCCTGGCAGAAATGAGGTAAATGTGTTGCAGAGCAATATAAGCTGAAGTTTTTATTCTCTAGGTGCTACTTTATTGGACTGTTGGTAGTTTTGGTATGGGGGGACAAGCACTGTTTTAGACCAGACTGAAGGAATTGTTGGTGGTCCCCAGCTGCAGTATTATGGCTTCTCCTTCATAATGCATAATTGGATTTTCCATAAGTGCAGTAAACCCAGGAAAAAGGTGGGGGAGGGGCACATGGGGAGAGCTCTAGTTTTCTGCCTTTTTGTTCTTTTAATGGGAAAAAAGGTGGTATGTAATGGTAAAATGGGAATGGGAATATATTTCTGGTTTTCTTGAGAAATGTGTTTTTCCTGTATTTCATTTATTTATTATACTTTGCAGCTGTAGTTCTAGACATTTGATATCCATACTGCCAACTGTAATAATTCTGAATCAGTATAAGTTTCTGCTAAATTACGTATCTCCTTTGTTAAAGAGGAGGGTGCAGGGAAGTGTATAAGTAGAAGATTTCCTAAAAGAAAAACAACATATTTTTTTCAACTGCTCTTTTCTATAAAGAGGAAACTGCTCTTAAGTCTTGTGCCTCTCCTCCAAGTCCTGTGCACAGCTTGTCTGGTAGATTTTTGCTTCTACATGTATGCAGTTGCTTCAGAGCTAAGTGAGTTAAACAGAAATAGTATCAAATCAGTAGATTCCAGGCACTTCATAAAGGTTACAAGGAAAAGAAATGAGAGCTATTGTTGCTCTTCAAATGAAAATGCCTCCCTCTCCAGATCAAGAAAAGGCCAATGGATATGTGGTTGTTTGCTTTGAGAAAGATCCTCAGAACATTGGTGTTGGATACACACACACTGAAAAGATGTAGAAGTGAATGATACCTCTGGTATATTCTGTCTTGCAAATCATACAGGCAGCAATTTCACTCCACACTCAGGTTACCATTTTGCCTACCCTAAAATGTGTTTTCTCATTTTCTCTTTCATAATTTGAACAGCAGAAATGTGTGGATTGATTTATTGAAGTAGTCCTCATATGAATAAACTAAAGAGTATAAAAAACTTACGAGAATACCACAAAACGTGAACTGGATTTTTATGTGAACTCTTTTTTTCCCTGTTAATTTATGCTTAAGTATGGTGAACAATCTGCATATCTCAATGACTCCTAGAAGGGGGCAGTTTACCTGACTTCCGTGTGGAACTGTAGTTTGTTCTAGATTCACAGGCAAGTAAAGCTAACACACCATTGTTGAGAATTGCAACATGTATTTCATTCCCAGAAATATTGAGATGTGTCTGAAGTGTTTAAAAATCTCTGAATAAATAAAACAGAGTAGTAAACCTGAGGAGACCTGAAAGTAAAAATTTTATCATCTTTTTTGACAAGTTTATAGGTTTATCATACCTGGAATCTGGCAATGAATATGCTCTGACTTCAAAGAGCTTACAATATCACGTATGTTTTCAGGTTTATGATAATTTTCTTTGTAATTGTGTAATAAAATTAACTGTATTCCTCAAAAGAATTGCTCATTGAAAAAGCTTCTATTCTGTTTCTTTGACATGTTTCACGTAGGAAAGAAGAGAAAGGAAACGAAAGCTGAGCAAAGAAATGGTGGAAAAAGTCACAAGGGAACTAGAAAAAATGCAGTTACAAGAAAAGGCTGACATAAAGTATAAAGAATGGTTAAAGAAGAAGAGAGCTGAAGAGGCAGAAAAGAAGAAAAAAGAGAAGGTATTAATGAACTGATTATTTATTTGGATGGAGTTACTTAATCTGTAATTTATTACAGATTAAGATTTGATATGTTCAAATCTTACATTGAACATACTGACATCAAATGGCAGTATTGTACAAGAATACAAAAAATCTTTCAAGAGTTGCAATGTTAGTGCATTAAAGACACTGTGGTATGGCCAGCAAAGTAAGATGCATATTAACACATTTTGTTAATAGCCCTTGATTTTTTCTCAGGAAAACACTGGAGTAACATGGAGGTTGGTGGTTTTTTTTTTCAGACTTAAACCACAAAATGCATCTTTTCCATTGTTAGGAAAAGATGCTTGTATTTGAAGAAATATTTGAAATGTATTCAGCAGTCTGGAAATCTGCAGAAAATTATTTACTATTTTGTGTATATTGTACAGGGCTTTGTCTAGGAGTACCTTAATTTTTTTTATTTTTAGGAAAAAGAAAAAGAGCGGGAGGCTGAACTACTGGAAAAGAGAACAAGATCAGAGAAAATTTTTAAGGAGTGGCTGCAAAATTCTAGAAATAAACCACAACCTGCCTTATATGGTTATGGTTTCCCACATGGGAAGTCTACAGGTTTGTACATATAGTATACAAATATGTAGTGACTTTGGTTTGTGGTTCCTTCCAATATTTTAATGGACAATGAAGGCTGTTTAAGATATTCATCTAGTATTTTGGCACATAGGAATGATTACTTATACTATGGTGTAAATCAGGGAAACAGATTGAGACCTTTTGTGTATTTTTCTTAGCCTTCTTTTTTTTTTATTTGGGAGAAAAATTACATTATTTGAAATAATTATGTGGTGTACCAAATTATGATTTTATCTGATTTTTCTTACCAGGCATAGGAATCACTAGAGCAAATCACTGGGTCCTGTGAAGCAAATTAGTTAAGTCAGCATCCTTGTAAAGTTAATTTTTGTGTTACAGAAGGTGTGTGTCACCTCGGCACGCCTGAACCCCCCTTAGAAAAAAGGTGGGGATTTGAGACACAAGAACAATTAGAAGCTGACAGAAGTCCTGCCTGAAAAAGGAGACAGGGGCATCAACCTGTATTCTGAGCTAAAATTTCCTTTCTGTTTTGCTTTTCGCCTGCATTGCACCTCCTTGGCTTCTGTAATCCTATTCCGTTTTTTGTTTGAAAACATGTTACATTTCTATGCAACAAAAATAATTGCTTCTGTTTTACTTTGCAACAGAAGTAATTTTGAGACCAAAGTTCGGGTCTCTGAATGTTTAAGGAACATGTGAAACATGTAAGCAGGTTAACAACCTTTACTATTCTGCTTACATTTATTTGTAAATAGTGATATACATTGCTGTCATGTTTTGGTTGGACCTGCATTACATACTGACAGCTGCAATCATTTATTTAAATGATTTTTGAAAAATATTTGTCTACTCACTTGTGTCATTGAGTATAATGTGTTACAAACTTTGAAGTGTATCCGTCATGTGGTTGGGTAAAACAAAGGAGCCAATTTGTAGGCATTTCCAGTTTTTAAGAGCACAAAGGACTGAGCATTCAATCAGCTTATTATTTTAAGTAGAAGTGAAGAATATGCCAGTTACTGTTTAAAAAACAAAAAGGTGGAATATTTATTATTTTGGATCACTTCAATTATGTGCTGTGCCTGTGCTGTCTTTCTTTGAAGACACTGTTGTGTTGTATTTAGTCCAGATAATTACTATAACTGCTTGCATTGGAAAGCTTGTAGTGTAAATATTCCTTCTTAGTTATGTCTATTTTCTAAATGTTTTAGGGAGTGCTGATAGAAATTCGTATCCAGCTCCAGCATATTGTAACCCCATTCCTTGGAAACCGGTTCATGTGCCTCCCCCAAAGGAAGACAACATTCTTACCATGAAGAAGAGTAAGAGACCTGTATCTTGTCAGCCTCATGCATCTTTACCAATAGTGATTTCTAAGCCCAAGAGTAACCCTTGTGTTGGATCCCTGTGCAGAAAGAAGTTATAGTCCAGAAAAAATGTTCCTACAATCTTGAGCAAATTGGGCCATAAATGTGAAGTTCTATGTAGTTATATGTCCAAAGCAGATCGCTTTGTGCCTTTCTTTTTTAATTTCCATTTTTGTGAGCAGGTTTTGTGTTTACTGCTAGTTGACCAATCAGGCTTTTAATGTTTTTTCTATATTGCATTTTGGTTAAAAAAAAAATTAAAAAAAAGGAAAAGATAAATTGTAATGGGACTGTACCTCAATGCCAATAAAATGTACAGGGTTGTTACTTCCTTTTCTCTCTTGTTGAAGGAGTTATTTTGTATGTGTAATTATTCTTTTGGGCAACAGGCTAAAATGACTAAATAACTATGTCATAATAATAATATATAAAATATATATATTATCTATCTATATATATAGATAATATATGTATATAGTAAAAATAAATAACTGGGTTATTTTAAAGATGCTATTTGTAACAAATTTTAAAACAATTCTTGGCTTAATGCAGAAGGAATTCAAGGCCTGCATCAGTTCCAGGGTTATCATGTCACTGGGATTACAGAGAGATAGTGGGATAGCTTACATTGCTGGAGTACTGCAACGAATGGATGCAGGCTCTTTAGGGAAACACAGGCTCTTTGCTGGACCTGATACGTACAAACCAGGGGGAACTGGTCAGGGATGTGAAGATTGGGACCAGTGATGACATGCATGAGTCTGTGGGATTTGGTAGGGTGCACCTGAGAATGCTGAGGAAGTGGCAAATGTCATTTTAAGGATATGTTCAATGATCTTTGAGAGATCTGGTGATAAGGGGAGGTTCCTGTGGTCAAGAAGAAAGTGAATGTCAACCCAGTCTTCAAGAAGGGTGTATATGCAGAACTATAGGCCAGTAGTCAGCCTCACCTCAGTCGCCTAGGCAGATGATGAATGTGGCAAGTGCAGCCAGCAGCCTCCTGGGATGCATGATACATTGCCCAACAAAGGGAAGCAGTCCGTCTCTTGCACCACAACTATTTGAGACCACATTTGGAGTGCTATGCCCAATTCTGGGCATGCCAGTAAAAGACTGATGTTGATGTTCTGGAGCAAGCTCCGTGAAGGGCCACAGAATTGATTAAAGGATTGCAGCATCTGACAGACAGAAGCTGAGAGAGCTGTGACTGTTCGGCATGAAGGAGAAAAAGTTCAGTAATGTCTGAGCAATGTAAATACTGGTGGATGAAGAGAGAGAGCAGACCCTTCTCAGTAGTGCCCAGTGAGAGGAGAAGAGGCGGTGAGTGGAAATCAAAATACAGTAAATTCCATTTAAATGCAAGGCAAAAAATTTTACTGGAAGAGTCATCGAATGCTGGAACAAATTGCCCAGTGGTGTTGTGGAGTTTCCATTCTTAGGTATACTCAAAACTTGATTGGACATACCCCTGAGAAACTTCCTCCAGTTGGACTAGACAGTTTCTAGAGGTCCATTCCAATCTCAACAACTCTGTTATTAATGATGAAAGGGAAAAAGCAGAAATAAAGAAGACTTATTTTTCCTGTTGTTGTATCACTTTGAGAAATACCTTGTTATCCTTTAAAAGTTACAGTATTAAAAAGTATATTGCATATTATAAAATTTAGGTGGTATAAAACCACACTGGACTAAAAAATAAACCAAACCTTCCAGTCACATTCTGGAAGGTAAGTGTTCTACTAATTCTAGTTCTAGGTTTAATAGTATATTTTAATTTCTTCAGAGCAAGTTGTGAAAAATAATAAACTATCTCATGTTAAGTTTATACTTAATACATTACTTGTATCATTACTTTGAGTGAATCAGTTTATACAATATGCCTGCATCTGTTCTTTCTGGATAGTGGCAAATACTAACAAAGGCTGCTACACCTTACAGTTGTGCTAATAGATTATTTGGTTTGTATTTGCATTTAGACTTTCGCAGTGTCTTAATTTTACTGTATGCATTTAGAAGTCTGGAGTCTATAAAATACATGGAACATCAAACTGTTTATGTTAAGTAGAAGCACACATAAGTCTGCACAGTATCTTCAGGATGTAGAACTCTGTGTCCATCTGTTTCTATAAGGACCTCTGCAATAGATGGGTATGAAACTAGTGCATTAATAGATCAGTTGACAATCTCAAAGTCTCATCTTGCCATGTGGAAATGTCTAATCAGACTCAGAAGTTTCAGAATTATGTAAGCTGTGTGAAGTTTGTGAGTGTTTAAAATGGAGGGACAGTATTTAACTGTAATGCAAATGATCAATTTTGGATTAGTTTACAGAGATTTCTTGGGACTCTGATGTAGTTGAAGAGTCATATACTATTTTAGTGGTTTTTTTCTTCTAATGGCTTTTCTGAATGTGACTGCCAGTAAAGTGTATTGACATAATTGTCTGAGTGTTTGTTTAGGGCTTTGTATTTCTTTTCACATTTATTTGCTTGTAGTGAAATAAAATGAACTAGTGGACTTACAGCCCCTAAAATGGAAGCTTTAAGATGAGGCCCTTGCTGTAGCTTATCCATAGCATTGTAAAGACAGTTCTGTCCTAACTAAATTACAAAAAAAGGTTAAGGCAAGAAAGCTGCTGAATGCACAAATTGCCCGAATTCAATCCACGTAATGATTTTGCTAAAGAATAGAAATAATGTTTGGATTTCTTCCAACAAGGTATCAACTGCACAATAAAATGGGCTGGCCTTGTAGCATAATTTTAGATTGTGTGCTACAGAAGGCTATAATTTTATGCTGTTGTGGCAAATAATTTACAGCATTCTTTCTCAGATGTTAGAAGATAAAATCTTGACACTTCGTTTTTGCTTAAAGACCACATTCTGTATTCTGTTTTTAATGTCACTCCTGGATTTCTCTGCTCACAGAACTTCACAGTAGGTCAAGTTATGGAGCCTTAAGTTACTCACTGGAAACAATACAAGGTTTTGCATCTTGATGCCTGTGCTGCTAAGATGACATGAGGCTTAACCTCAGACTTTTTTCATCCCCATGCTTTTGCAGAACTTCTGGTTGGTAGAATTTTTAGACCACTTCAAAATAATGACTGTTGCATCCTTCTAAGATTCACAGCTTTTCCACTTCTCTATGTGTTGATCATAAATAGAATGCCATGCTCAACCTCACTGTGAAGGATTACATGTCCTGTGAGCTGCTGGGTTTGAAAATTTCTCTGTAGGTGCTCCATAAAGGAGCTTGACTTTCCAGTAACGGATCTTCATGCAGTTGTTTCAGGGTTGAAAGTCCACATGCAGTTATGTGGGTCAAAAGTCCTAAAGAGCATATCATGAGTAAGAGGTCACTGTTACTGTAGAGAGCCTTGCATTCATAGGAAGTAGTCTGGTTAATGTAGCATAATGCAACTCTACTGGTTCTGGTGTGGAGCCAAGGCTTCACCTGAACTAAATAACCAATAACATCAGACTATAATCATGCCCTTGCCAGTGTAATGTTTAGTTGTAAAATTAATTCCTTAATATGTCCTTTAAAAAGTCAAATGAAAGAGCAATCACAAGTTCTGATAGGACTTTCCCTGGGATATTTATGTGAGTAAATATGGTTGACTTCGGCCTTTATTGCTGTTCCATAGTGCTGTTACTTGGGCAACATCAGAAGCTATGTTTAAATTCAATACCAAAAAGGAAATCTGATCACCCTGATCTAGTAAAGCATATGAATACTTGGTTAACTTCAAATGTCTTAAGGACATAATTGATAAAGAAGGACTAAAGCAGTCATGCCATCTGGGATTTGAGGCCTCTGACCTAAAGCTCGTTCAGTTACCAAAGCCTCCATTTATATGTAAGGTGATGTCCCTGTTTTTGTATGTGTAACTCATTTTACAATGGTGTATTAGAAAATTCTCTGAAATTGTAGTTAAGTGAGGCAAATTTTTGGAAAATGTGAAGGTTTTTTCTTAATTATACGGACTTAAATATTTAATTGGTCCAGCTTACTGACTGAAACAGGAATTGCAAGTATTTAATTCACAGACAAATACGGATTTACAGAAAACTGTCAGAGTGATTTGGAAAGGGATATACTTGAAGCTCTTGAAACCTATTGAAGTATGCTGTGGACAGATGCAAGGGTGCATTCAATTATGTTTCACTTATGTTGATGCTAATGAAATTGTTACAAAGGACTCAGACTTTGGTTTCTTTCACAGGACTTACTACTGAAATTATTTCAATATTACTATCACTAAACAAACAGAACGTACCTTAACTCAGCTTGACAAATATGAAAATAATTGCTTTTGTGTAGAGGTCCTGTGGAAGATGGGTCATTGACTTTTACAGGTGATTTCTTTAAACAGTGCAAGGTTTTGTGTTTTGGGATTAAGGCAACAAGTTGTTAAGAAGTCATCCATCCAAGATGTTAATGGATGCTAGAATGTTTTCTCTGTTTGAGTCTGACTAAAACAACAAAAACCCATACAGGTGTTATTATACAACACCACCATATGTGGTTGTACAGGTATGAAATCTATAATGTGTAGATTCTTTTTTGCAAATGTTGATCAGGGAAAACTCTTCAATTTCCTCTTTACATTAGCACATCCGTCTTTACATATCAGTTCTTGAAAGATATGTAGAATATCAGTACCCAGGAGGAAAGCAAGATGACTGTGGTATGCCTGAGTTTGAAGAGCCCTTCAAAGATACTGGTATAAATACACATCAGCCTTCCCTAACAAAACTGTGATCAAGTGGCAAAGAATGGGTCCAAGGATTTCCCATGTTGTTCTTGCTAATGCACTAGTTTAAAGGGCTAATACCGATGGTTTGATTTCCACTGATCAGAAGTGATTTCTCTCTTAGGATATCTGTTCCAGATTGAGCATAGCTCGCAGTACACTGAGTTAGGCAATGGCAGATATATGGGACATATTGTAGTCGGTCTGGCTGAGCTGGAGTTCTTTTCCCCATAGCAATCCTCACAGTGCTGTGCTTTGCATTCCTAGCTAGAAAGGTGTTGATAACAAAATTGCAAAAACAATTTCCATACCAGATGTAACTGCCAGGATGCAGGAAACAAAGATGAAAAGTGGAAGGATGGCAGGTGCGGCTGCAGCTGTGACTGGTCACAATATGATACCTCTGCTGCATTATTTATTTCACATGAAATCAAAATTTATGCAATCTTGAACTGGGACAAGTGAGTTATTGTCCCCATCCAGCACTTTTCTCCTATGCCACTCTATGCATAGTTTGTCAGAGGTGTCCCAAGCCTAATGTGCATGACAACAGCTTAAAGTACCCTCATCAGTTGAGTCTGGACAGTGATATGTATTAAGCTAAGTGCCAAAGCTGCTGCACTGATACAGGGTTGAACATTAAAGTTTCTGGCTGGCATGTGTTTGTAACGTTCCAGCCGTTATTGCAGCTGACATAAACTGTATGATAAACTTGCTTGTACGTACTGCAAATTCAAATAGCTTTCAGAACTTAGTTTTGTTTCCTATCCAAATTCTTTTACTTCTCAGGAAGGAAAATCGGAGGGTAAAAGAACCAGCATTCTTGGTGTAGGCAAAGTGGGTAATATAACCCCAATGAATTTAGCAAGGAATGTATTTTCATACTGGTTTAATCAGCTAGTAATACAAAATGTTACAGAAAATATAATTTGAAGAAACTCAAGGATTTAGGTGCTGCTGCTNTTTGTTTGGTTGGTTGTTGTTGTTGTTCTTTTTTGTTTGTTTTTGTTTACTGGGTTTTTAGGCTGATGTTGTTATTGATTTATTTGTACAATCCATGCTTAAATGCTGACCAGGGAACTATTTTGCTTCCATGTTAAGCTGAACAGCTTTAAAAATTGAAAGTATTTTCTATAATCTACTGAATGTAGTGGATATGCTGATCATATTTCATGAGATTCCAACACAAACAGATCTTTGAAAAAAATGAAAAAAATCTCCATACTTTTTTATTATTTCAGGTGGTCTGGGTGTGTTGGTCATACGTAAAATTATTCAAAGGTGTATGATTTCAGGATTAAAATGCTTAAAACAGGAGTGAGGACAATAAGCTTCAACTTTATGCCTTCTAACACTATTGAAAAGTGTCATTGCCACTTACCTTTAAGCCTTTGAGACTTTTAAAGCATAATCATCTTGTAAAGCAGTTCAAATGGTTGGTACAGTCACTTAAAATGTTAATCTACTTCATGCCTAGTTAAGTTAGACCAGTGATTTGTTGTTCATTTACTGTCCTTGTCAATAAATTTACAGAATTTGACCTCTCTCCTCTTGAAACATTTGACATTCCTCTTGAAATGGTTGTGGTTTTTCTAAAAAATAACCTACAGGTAATAATAATTCCAGAGCCAGTGGCCTAGAAAACAAGATATGTGAGTTTCAGTCTCTGAACCACAAACTTTTACTTATATAGGTGAAATAAAATACTTTCAGCAGAAGGATTAAACAGCTCGAGGTAATTTATTCTCTCACCTGAGTACCCATGGGAGAAAATCATGAAAATAACAAGTTGATTATTGAGAAATAGTGTTACGATTTTTTTTTTCCAGAAGGTCTGTGAAAAAATCTTTTAATCATATTTATGATTTTAAAAAATCAGTATGTTAAATGCTGAATAAGCAATATTTTAGTCTTTTGCTCTCTATGGAAAGGTTTAGGTTGGGTTTGGATGCAGTTTGAATGTTATTTCAGGGAAAGGACTGAGGTGGGAAAATGTGCCTCCTCTATTGATGCTAAAACACTAATTATTTTTACAACTGTGTCCCTTAGTGTCTGAGTTCAGCTTTTGCTGCACACAGCTGGTTGGTAGGATATGAGTCTGTAAATGGTAACTCATATTTGTGCACTGCAGCTTGGGTATCCCTGTGTGCTCAACAGAGAGGCTAGCTATGAAGAGAAACATTTAACTGGCATTTTGACTTTACAAGTATTGCAATAGTGTGCTACTGTTTCCTTTTAATTTTGCATGTATTCAATTGTAAATCTTGTGTAAGTCCAATACAAGGAGGATTTGCAATCTAGACTTTCTAGACCAAATCACTGGTAAGCAAAAGACACCTCATGAGCTAATGATATGATCTACAAAGTCTATCTGGAGATTGGTTTGTTTTCTTCTTTCTGCTAATAGTAGGAAGCATTTTTGTTCTGTTTTATCTTTGGACTTTTTCATGAGTAGAAACATATATGACATGTTCTTATTTGCATAAAAATTTAATATATACTTCTCTCATAGTCTTAATATATGTGTGTGTTTTTAAATATGTGAAAAAGCTTTGGCTAAGTTTTAGTATTGCTTCAGTTTTTTAACACAAAAGGGAAGTGACTTGAATAATCATGAGCTTTTGTGTCATGTTCTCAAAAAAGAATTCTTGTCTAGTTGTGTATAGTTCATAGAATTACACAGTATGCTCTTTAATTAACACTGAGACAATATATAATGGGTAAAAACTGCTGCCTTGTAATGAAATCAAAGAACTTGATTCAAAATTCATGAGTTATATATCTGAATCTTTGCTAGATCAAGGACATGTTAAGTAACTTCTCTCTGCCAGGGTTATAGAGTGTCTGAAAGGTTCTGGCTTTCATAAATTAGCACTTCTGATTTCCAGGTGAAAAACGCATATAGGAAACAGGATATAGGAGGGTTACACTGCATAGCTGAGTGATAAGGGAGACTTGCAATTGTCTGGCTTTTTGGTAATGGCTGGCATATAAAGGAGTATTTGAACTACACCAGTGATACATCACTATAAAAGGCACTGTCTCGAGCAAATGCAATTAAATATTATCTAGAAACCAGATCATGGCATGTTTTCCATGGCATAGTTTTAATTTTGTTTCTTACTTTGCTGCCATGTTGTTGTTGTTGTTGATCATGATTAAAGGCATGCTCTGCTAGGCAACTGAATCCACTTTGGAAATGTGAACTTTTAAAAATAATATACTAAGAACTTACTGGTAGAGCATGAACCAAGTTCAAACAATGTCTGGAACTAACATTAAAAGCCAGAAGTGATTGCCCTTTCAAAAACAAAACCCCAGAAAAACCTTGGCAGTAAATTAAATTATAATTAATTATGTGTGTGCAATACCACACAAATAAATACTATGTAGAGAGAAGTTATTACTTAGTTAAAGTTTTCCTCTCTATACCCAGTTATAAAAGATAAATTTTAGATTACTTTTCTGCACTTTACGTCCACCCCTCAGATTCCCTTAGTAATTTTTTAGGGGAAACAAAAACCATAAGACAAAAAAGCAACAGCAGCTCAACCAATCTAATATGAAGCCCTGACTCACTGCAGCTTGAGGCATAGTTTATAATCCAGCTTTCTGGATAAACAAGTTCTCCCTGCTGCCGGAGAAGGGAGGGTAGGGATGAGAGTCTGTGTCATTGACGTGGCTTGATTTGTAACAGCAAGCACTGGTTGCAGCGCTCTGTACTTTCAAGAGTGGTTTTTTTTAACCTGTTTTTTTCTCAGGTAATAAATTTATGATATGTGTCAAAGTGGGTAGATTTTTGAGAAATTGCTCAGCAATGTAAATCTGATATGCTTTTCCTAAAATTTCTCTCAAGTAATTGGAGGCAAAGAAAGAATGAAAGTTACTTGGGTTCGTTCTCATCTCACTTGACTTCAGACCCCTACCTTGTAACCTACTCCCACTATGTTCTTTTAAATCTGTGAGTACATATTGGCATGCTCAGGGTACAGCAATGGTCTTTGAGAAAGGCAGATTAGACTACAGAAGTGTGTGGTTTTTTTCCGTGGTGTGCAAGTACTCTTTAGGAGGGCAACTGCTGTATAGGGGTCTGCTGCTTCATCAGACCTACATGTCCAACCTGTGCCTTTTCAACCCACAGGTTTTGTAGCATGAGCTGTGTCTTGAGATAAACTGTGTCTATTATTAGTCATTGTTACAAATTTATTCTGAGTCTTACATTTGGTATTTTTTCCTTACAGTCCTGGATTGAATCCCACTTTCATTAAAAACAAGCAAACAACAAAATCTCAAGATGCTGTGAAACTCAAGGAAGTTTATTGTTGTGATTTGTAAACTAATGTTCCAGCAATTTACTAAGAATCAACTCATGCATGTTATGCTTTTGCTGTGCTTTTTGGTAAGCAGCACTACTGGCCAATCAAAACTAAATTTCTATTTGTTTGGGTTCCAATTCCTCCCAGACCTAAGTTGCCCCTGTCTGTCAGATTTTAGTTTTTAGTGTCTCATAGTTAACTTAATTCAGTTGGAGAAAACTGAGAAGCAGGTCTTAGAAGTTAATAAGACAGATTTTGTCCATATGGTTATATAGGTTTTGGGTAGGACAGAACAGTCATTAGGAGCATGAACATCCTTAGTCCTTAAGGAGTTTCCAGTATCACCTCAGCAAAAATGGATCACAAAATCAATGGACGGTATGTGTTGTGCATCTGGTCCCTAGCATCATTGCCTGCTGCACTAAATAGTATCATAACAAAGAAAAGCAAAAAATAATATTCCTAAAATTTTACTCTGTTAAATTAAACTCCCTGCAAATTGTCTGGAAGATGATTTTTGTGAAGAAACCTGTATGAGACTTCTGAAGCTTGTGCAGTTGAGACGATGAGGTGGGTAGTTGACAATATGCATAAATTTTCAGAGTACAGTGTAGTGATATTGCAGTATTGGAGACTGTGGTATGTGAAAAAACCTGAATTTTCTAAATTAAATCTGATTAATGTACTTTTAAAATATATTCTTTCATTACAGTGAAATATCCAGTATATAACCTTTGATTTTGTGTACTATCACTAGGCCTGTAGCTCACTAATCCTTCTAGCTTATGTAACTCTCTGTTTTCTCCTGCTTTCCAGAAGCTCTGCAAACACCTTTTAAAATACAGACATGTTGCAACTAGTGAAATGTTTAGAAATTTTTGAGAAATTCTGGTTGAGGAGTTTCTGGCTGAATTGTAATACAAGAGATTTGTAAAAAAGTAATTTGATTATTTGATACTACGTAAAAAAAAACTAATGATGGAATCCTAATCAATGTGAGGAAGAAAAGCTCTCTTAGATAACTGAAGTCACTCTGAACTCAAGATTTAGAGAATTCCCATAATTTTCAATCCAAAATTTTCTCACAACATCACAAAAAGCAAAGTTTAGATACCAAGAAATCTGAAAATACCAGGTCAAACATAAGCAATTAAAACCTAAGCAGGGTCCTAAACCAAGAATATCTGGCCAGTAAAATGGGCAGCCAATGGATCATGCAAGGTCTACCTACATGTCAGCAGATACGGAAGATACGTATTGTCCCCCTGAAGTTCTTGAAGTAAAAAATAAATCCTCGTACTATTGCTCCTATTTTAAAGAATATATTTTTCTTAGTGAGAGGTAGGGAAAGAAATATAGGTGGTGGTGTATTTATTTTGTACAAAAGTGAATACTATTCTTTTTAGGTTGAAAAAAAGAGAAATTGATAAAAAACATTACATAAATCAGGGAATCTGACCTAAATGTTCAATATCAAGGAATTTGAACATTTCTTATAATTTCC
Source organism: Sinosuthora webbiana (assembly GCA_013397395.1). NCBI lineage: Eukaryota > Metazoa > Chordata > Aves > Passeriformes > Sylviidae > Sinosuthora > Sinosuthora webbiana. The sequence goes on along the minus strand of VXBN01007274.1, from coordinate 40,403 downwards.
AAACCTTGCAACTTAGAGTGAGCCTGTTACAATACATTGATCAATTCCTTTTTACCCTCCAATTTTTTGTTGTGATCATTTGATAATTTCAACTTCAGTTTGAAAGAATACATTTCTGTTTCTCAAGCGTTATTCACATGTTGGTGTTACATCTTGCCTACATATTTCTCCACACATTTTCCTGGCAGAACATGAAGGGATCTGCTCTGAACTACTGTTCTTTACTTTGTGAGCCCCAAAAAGCAGTTCTGATGGATTTGATGATGGCAAATTTTTTTGAACTTTGTTTGCCAGGGCCATCAACAAAGTTGTGGAAAGCTTGTGTTTCCTTTAGAAAGGATGGTTTAGACATCCTGTGCCGTGTGATTCATCCAGTTTCTGAATTGTAATTTAAATACACGTGGGCTGTAGTGGTAAGTATGCCAGGTATGTGTAAATGGGTAGGACTTTATGCCAGATCTGCACTATTGGCAAAACCAGTAAACATGATTTCTCCGAGTTTGTATGATACTAGTTCTTTAGTAAAGCAAGAACCTGATAAAACACCAGAGCATTGCAATGAGATCCCCACACCAGGTGGGTTTTGATGCAGAGTAATTTCTTTCCCTGGGAACTGTAAGAATTGTAAATGTACAGTGAAAAAAGTCATGTGGTAATAATTAACCTGCAGCAATGATCCCATAGATTTCTTACATTTCATAACTAAACCCAACACTGCTTAGTTTGCATAACATATAGTAATTCTACCTGCAATATATTTTTAATTCACTAGATGTCTTAGTGCTCTGTAATATTCTGGACATGGTAAACTAAGTCTTGGTAAACTAAGTCTTGAAAAAGAACTGGAGACATAATTGCATTCTTCAATATTTTTGAAATCATAATTAGCAAACCTCCCATTCCCCCCACCCCTGCATTTGAGAACCTTCTCTGGATTTAGGTATCTAAAATGCACATTCCTTGTTGCCTTCTGTGATAAGGATATAATTACACCCTATAGCACTTATTTTGCTTTTTAAGAAGGGACGGGCACTTTTGAGTCTGAAAACAATTCTGTCAAACAAAACAATCTCAGCATCAATTAAAGGTCTGTGATGTTTGTCCAGTTATTGACTTGGTAGAATATAATGTTACTGTTCCCATTAGCCTTACTCAACTTGATTTAAATAATAAAAAGATTGTGAAGCAAATAATTAAAAGAAAATATCACTTAATCAGTGCACTAGGCAAATGGGCAAACACTAAGCAAACACTTCAGAGTTTGGCTCTAAAGACATTTTCAATCTATTCTGTTTCAGTTAAAATTATGATAGCAGTGAATGGGATTTAGTTGAATTCTGGGCTCTGATGCATCTCCAGGTTCTGTTGTTATTGCTGGAGGCTTATTCTCCTCAAGAGCTTTGGAACACAATTGTTTCATCTTTGGGACCCAGCACACCTCATACCTTCCAGGCCTTCTCTCCTGGAGTTGACTTCTTAACCCCCTACTAATACTTTGTTTATCTCGTATTTCTCCTCCTCCGGGTAAGTCTTGATAGCACAGGCAGGTTACAGGAAGGTAAGGGAATAAAAGGACTTTTCTCCTTGTGTCACTAGACCAGTATAAGGGAGGGGTGCAACAATTAATGTGCAGTCAATTCTGAGATATCAACTAGTTTGGCATGGTCTTAACTACATATATAACCAATACTGCTGTGGCTTCCTTTTGGTTCCTATATCAGGGAAGTAGTAATACTTCCTGTAGATATTACATATAATGTTTTGTGTTGGTATATGTGCTTTAAAAACTTTCCCGAGTTTCTTCAGATTAAGGAGGCAACTTTTAAACACTGCAGAGGGTTTCTTTCACCAACTGCTTAAATATCAATATTGCTGTATGTTTTAATATATTAAAAGCAGAAAGACAGCTTACATTTAATTACATTGTTAGAGGCTTGGTTTTCACAAAATATTTCTAAAGTGTTGTGGAAAGACTAAACTGCTATGGAAAGCAAGAATTTGACCTTACTGTTCTTTATATGGCTGAATATTTATGGCTGGCTAAAACATTTATGAAAGAGCTAATCTGCACATTTTAAGGAGGTTCCAAAAATTAAAAGCAGCTGAGGAGAGCAGTTCAATGTCTGGCAAAGGATCTGGCTGTACTTTCTATACTGATACACGTGTGAAATAAAAGAAATTATATTCTATGTGTTAAGTCTAAGCAGTGAAGATCAGATGTCAGATTCCATGTCTAAATTTTCATGTGTCATAAGACTACAAACATTCAACAAACATTCAGGCATCGTTGGTTTTTTTGTTTTTGTTTGTTTGTTTGTTTAGTCAAACGCATTAATGCAGGCATTAATTGCTGTCTTGAGGTGGTTTTCTATTCCCTGATCATGTGCTCTCTGCCCAAGAATGGTTGCTGTAGCATTAAGGTGGGTCTGGGGGAGTTCTTTCAAAGCCTCCCTCCCGGGGTGTCTGTCGTGCTGTGTGGACTGGGCGGGTTCCTTATTTTTTGCTTAGCTAGCTAGCGGTTTTTTTGTCAGCTTAGACAAGAAGGGTAGGGTTTTTTTTTTTTCCTTTCCCTGGCCTTGGAGGCTGTGATAGCAATCCTTCGGCGGCTTTTGTGTTGAATTGGACGGTGTGTTTTTGGTCCGAGATCAGAGTGAGCAGTGGGAGGGAGAAGACTCAGTGGGGGACAGCGAGGGGTTGCTCCGTTTTGGCCCCAGACCTCAGAAAGGCCAAGCCGGCGAGAAAAAGAACACCAAATCCACCTGCTTCATGTGCTGTTGTCTTGGGGTGATTTTATGATGATACTCTATTTCCTGACCATCTGCTGTACGCCCAGGAAACGCTGCTGTAGCTGTAACACGAACCAAGGGGCAGAGCCAGAGCCTGGGGACCGCGGTGCAGGTTCTGCTGAAACCCTCCTCGCCCAGGTGAGATACGCTGCGGCACGGATTGTTACTTCATTGCCTTCGCTGGATTAGTTTTTGCTAGTTTAGGCAAGGAGCTTCTGGGTTTTTTCCTTCCCCTGGTCTGGAGGCTTTTTACCAGCAAATCCTTTCGGTTTTGTTGTTGTTGTTGTTGTTTTTTGTTGTTTTGTTTTGTTTTGTTTTGTTTTGTTTTGTTTTCCCCTCTTCTCCTTGAACTGTTTGGGCTTGGCCCTTTTTGCAGTCTGTCCGGGGAGCCGGCAGGGGGGCCCCGCCCTGAACCCGAGGCCTTGGGAAGCAGAACCAACGCGGAAAAGGACATTAAACTCCGAAACTTCGCCTGCTGCAAGGAGGAGACCCACGGCAGCAACCCGACAGGTTCCTAGCTGCTGAATGAACTTGTTATAAATGTATATTATAAAGTTGGCTTTTCACAAGGTGTGTGCTATATGATTAATAACGTTGTGGTAAGGATGTAAGTTTTTTATTTCTGCTATTAGTAAAGAAAATTAGGCATAGTGGTAGTAGTTGATATAGTATGCTTAAACTGCCTGGTTGGGATAACATCCAGTGAACATGTAAAGAAGACCCTGCTATTGAGATACCAACTATCAGCATCTACCATCTGAAGAAAGTATGGACCACGTCCCAAACTGGAGGTGATAATGAAGACACAGCCAAGAAACACGCATGCTTTAAAAAGGCGGACCCAAGGAGGGACCATGCAAAGCAGTTCCTGGAATATGGAAACTAGTTTATGGAAAAAGATGAATATTCAACAGATTGATACAATAGAAAGGGTATTCAAAGAATGACTCTTATATAGCGGAGTGTTGACTTGGCTGAATGCCAAGTCACCCGGCCGGACTTTGCCTTTTTTTTTTTTAATCTCCTAATTGTCTTATTTTCTATTAAACCTATTTCTTAAAATTTACGTAGAAAGTGAACCTTGTTTTTCACAAACTCGTTCCTTCCCTTCCCTGAGACAAAGAGGGGCAGCCACCATCGTTGCCTCACGGACACGCAGTCTGGTGTTGGGGGTTAAGGTTTTGAAATTTCAGTATTTCAGTCCTTGTCTGTGCCTTGTGGGCACCCCTCGTGTTCTTCTTGTTGTTGTTGCTAATGAACAGTTCTCCTTTTTTTCCCACTTTCACTCGCTAGTATCTGTTTCTCGCACTTGCAGAAGAGGAGAGAGTTATCGAAGCTCTTTCTCATAAGACAAAACACTAATTCCAGGGCATTTTCTCCTGAAATTTGTCTCAAAACCCAGAGAGCTGTGAAGAGGGGACCCACACCAGCAATTCAACAGATTCCAGTCTGTTTTGCCCAAGCTGTGGCATGAACCTTTTGTTTTGGTTTGTTTTTTTTTTTTCCCTTGAGACAGAAGCCAAGGTCATTTTTTTTCTCTCCACCAGCACCAGGCTGCCTCTTTCCCTGGCTTTTTTTTTTTTTTTTTTTTTTTTCCCCAGAGTGGGTGCATGTGTATGTGGGGTAAGGTCTGATAATTCAATATCTATCATTTATTCAGCATTTATTCACTCGTTCCAGAGTGTTTTTCTCCTAAACTTGTCTCTAAACCGAGACAATTGTTCATCCTGGTTTTAAGCTGTAGATCCTCATCTTGTCTTGGCATCAGTTGGCCCCTTAGCTCTAAGAATTAAAACAATGCTATAGAGTTGGTTACCTAACCTTTGGCATACACATCCAGGGGATCAGAGGGCAGGAGCCTCTTACACCATGCAGTATTTTAAGGTTAACTGATGCTCTGTGACATCCCCTGCAAATAGAGCTACACTTTGTATACATACGTATATTGTGTATGAATTTATATCTTGTCACTCCCTGGAAGAGTTCAGTGGTATAAAAGCTCTGGAAACAGAAGTTAATGCAAAAGCATTTTTAAAAAATGTTCTTTTGGTTCTTGTTTACTTGGTAGAACAAGCAGGAGGAAGCTATAAACAGGCAGCCCTTTATTCAGCTCCCCAAATTGCTGGGATGCTGCCAGACCACAGCATTTCTTTTGGCTTGCCTTTGTGCTTATTTCACTCTGTTTTCTAGCCGTTGAACTAGGCACAAAAATCCATGGAAAGAACTTGTTATTACTAAAAAGATAAATTGTCAGAGTGAAAGGAATATATGTTGTCTTTGACATCTATGCTGTCAGGACATTTTATATCTGATATCTGTAGGAAGACTTACAGTGGAGGATTTCTGAGATCAAAGTACCTCGGCAAAAGAGAGATTCATATAAAAGATTTGGGGAGTCTGCTCTGACATTTACATTTTAGGGGAACCCAAATGTATCTCTGCAGTGGACTTCTGAGTTGCAGGTTCCCACTTGGCCCCATTCTTGACAAGCAAATTTTTCCTACAGACTTTTTGCAAGGGCATATAGTGACAGAACAAGAGAGAATGGCTTTAAAATGAAAGGTGGTAGATATAGATTTGATTGATTGATACAGATTAGGAAGAAATTCATTACTCAGAGGGTGACGAGGCACTGGACCAGCTTGCCTGGAGAAGCTGTGGATACCTCCATCCATGGAAGTTTCCCAGGCCAGGTTGGATGGGGCTCTGAGAAACTTGATATAGTGGAAGGTGCTCCTACTCATGGCAGGGGAATTGGAACAAGACTCTTCCAATTCAAACCATTTTAGGATTGTAATTAAGATGCTACCGGCAGAAAAAGCCTCATTTCAGGTGATTTGGGCCTGAACAGCGAGACAGTTCTACCAATGCTCAGAAATCAAGCACATTACCAGGGCAAGAGAAAGCTAGTTGTAAAAGAGGAGGACTGAGATACTGTGAGGTGTACAAGCCAGTATTATTACAAGATAGTTTCAGTAATCACAAAGTTATCTTCAAATGCAGTCAACAAAGCCAAATGTTAACACAGAATCAAGCATTTCTGGTCTGAGGAGTGCTGCATCTTTTAGGAAAAAGCATAACTGTGACAATTTTCAGTAAGTATTTTTTGATGAGGCTAAACCTGAGTGGTTTTTTTCTTCCCTGAATCATCTTGTCCAGGATAGAATATCACTAAACATGTGTAAAGGTATCATATTTTGTTTGTTAATGGAGTCATTGTGTGACTGATCTGCATTTTTTTTAATTTTAACTTCATAGGATATAGCTCTAATCAGAATTATTATGAGGAGTAGCACTATTATTTGTTGCCCTCTAGCACTTGTCAAAGTATCAGATGACTGGAGGAAAATTTTCTGTATTATCCTATTTCAGTGTCTGAAGCCAGACCAATTTTTAAGACAGGAAACTCAGGCTATTTTTAGAAAAAGGGTACAGTATACAGAGGAGTTTAAATATTTTGTTGAAATCAGAAATGCCAGCATTTAAAATCTTGTGTAGGTAAAAATTCCTAGGTAATATGGCTTAGAGAGTTAGAGGTTACAGTGATGGTGGTAGTTTGACAGTTAGACTTGATCTTAAAGGACTTTTCCAACCCTGATGATTCTAAAATTCAATATTCTGAAGTAAGGTCCTTTAGCTCAAGCCCTGAATTAAACCTGAATGTTAAAAACTGAACCTAAGCAAAGCTTATTGCATATTGTTATGTTTAGCACTTCATCAGGATTAAAAAGGGAGCAAGTGATACAACACAAGGGACCAACATAATTTTTGAAGCTTAGGATGTTGGTCTTGGTTCAGCTTCCTCTTCCAGTTTATACAAGTGTTTGTGAATAACTTGGTGGTTTGATAGGGTGGGAGAGGAGGCAGATGAAGAGACATTTTTTTGAAAGATCAGGATCATCCTTCATGTCAAAGGAGTGGGTAGATATCAGAGATGAAGGATTTCTGTCCTGATCATATTAAATTATTGGACTTTTCATTATAATTTAGTACTTTAGAAGAAAGACTTTGCAGCAACTGTTCTTTTTTCCTGCCTACAGAGTTACATTACTGCAAAATAACATTTTGCAGCGTTGTAATGAGAACATTATGAATGCTGCCAACAGAAGATACAGTACAGGATGGCAAAACAGTGTATTGGTACAAGCTGAATTCATCCGGGGTTAGCCCTATGCTTTGTTGTGTTGCTCTTAGTTCCATGTGTTCATCTTCTCTCTTATGGCTGTAACAAAGAAAGAAAAAAAAAAAAAATCAATGTTCTGGATGGATGATAATAAAACCCCAAACAACATATATAGCAGTATCCCTGTATACAGTCAGAAACAGCCACTTTACTGACTTCCATGGATTTTAAATAAGGTCCTACACAAAAAGTATATCATTATGTGATTCTGTTTTATGAGGCCTGGAAGAAGTGGTGATTTATATTTTTAATCTACTTTTTTCCATCTCAGTTTGAATGGTCTCTGGTAGTGCTCAGTGAGTCCAGTCAGATGAAAGTTTGGATTCTGGCCAGCAGTATTTCTGGGAGATGTTTACCTGAAGGAAGTAGTACAGTGAAGTATGATCCCATGCCAAAATCAACTGTTGTAACCATTCATCCTCTGGCCATTCTATCCTATCTGTGTACAAGAGTTTTCTTTATTTTCATGTTTGACATTTTACTGTTCTTTTCTCTGTGATCTGGCTGCCACATCTCACTTCATTATCAAAACTGGTTTGGGTTTTTTAGGATTTTTTTTTTCTCCAAAAAACTACCAATTTCCAATAACTATTTACCTAGTAGAGAATGGCAAATTGCACAATTTTGGTATTTTTTATCTATTGATTTGGCCACCTCTGCCAAGATCTTTGGTAGCTTCTGCTACAGGACACCTCTAAGGATGGGCATACAAGTATGTCTGTACTCCTGGAAGGAGTGAGAGAGAAAACTACCTTACATAGTTCTTGTAATGCTTCTCTCTTTATTCCAATGAAACTTTGTAATTAGGTAAAGGTCTGTTCATAAAGAAAATCTGGTCTGGGTTACTGGTAGCTGTAGAAGAACTTTCAGCTACAAGGGGATCAGGATTTTCCTCCCCTCTTTTCTCTTTTCCTGGTGTCACAGTTGCACAGACTGTTAAAAATCTTTCCCAGGAAATAATACCTCTATTAATTCTTGAGCAAACCTGAAGATACTGTCTTTGGAGCGTTGGTGGCCTGCCTGCAGTTTGATTTTTTGTCTGATCATCTCAAGTATTTAGGTTGGATTGAGGGTAGCATTTATACTAATAGTTTGTACAGAGTTTTATCTCAGCTCGTAGCAGTAACAGCTACTGAACATCCTGAGTGACCGTACATGTAACTTGCATAGTTATGCAAGGGGCTGATACCCAGTGCTGCCAAAGCTTTGTCACCTGAAGTTACAGTTTTTTGACATGGGGCCTTTATCTTCACAAAAATTACTATTTCTTGCTAGTAAGTATACTGCATATATACTCTGCATATATGGATCTAAATGAAGGGCTCTGATATCTGTGTATTTGGTTAGTAGGACTACAAGTGCTCAGTTTCTACAGGGATGATCAGAGTGTAACTGATAGACATTATTATTTGAGTTAAGGGCTGGATGCAAATCTGAGCACGCTGATAACACCTCTCTAAGAAACTTCTTGTTGAATTTGTGTTGGCCAGTATACTTTAAATAAAAAATTTTGAACTGCCAGTTTCAGGTCTGCCTGAGTTAACTCCATATTTAAAGAGGTTTAGAACAGAAAATGCACTCATGCACCTTCTTTTTTGAGGTGGAAACATGGTAGGAGATAGAGGGAATGTCTGCAGCCATTGAAACTTTCTGCTTAACTGGTTTTGACCACATAAGCTAATAAAGTTCAACTGTAACCTTTTTTAAGCTTGTTCCAAATGTAGAGTAGTTCGTGGCATCTGATGCAAATCCATCATTTAGTGTTAAAATCATAGCTCTGTAAACTGAGTTCTGAACTACAAATAAACTAGTAGTATGCAGAATTTAAGATGTGATTATGAACTGTTTTGCTTCAATCCATATGCAGGGTTCAGAAGGTCAGACATTGCCACAGTATCTCCTGTTATTTTCGGGCTGTCATGTGTTATGGTTGCCTGATCACGTGGCATTTGGTTTCAGTTCTTTTTCCATGGGTTTGGCTTTTAAAAACAGGCACATTTCAAGAAAAATCCAACAAGTTCTAAAGTTCGTAAAAGCTGAGGACAGTGATGGGGATTACTTTTAGACTGGAGTAATTGAAAGGACCTAAGCATCTTGTTCCAAGCACTGGAATTGTTTGATCTAAATATAGTGTGTCTAAGTTATGGGTAATGGAAAGAGCAGAGCTTGGTGTTGGTCACTGGGTAAAAGAGCCACAAAGAAAATAGAGGCACTCAGTAATTTTCTTGCTTAGACCAGCTGTTGCTGAACTACTCAGACTTTAGAGGGAAACAAAACCAAAAGTGGAGAAACAGTGCTCTTGTTTAAGCAAAGTCCAGTAATTAGTTTGATAATATCAGGAGTGGAAGAGGGATTCCTGTCTGCTGAAGATGCTGACCCTTTGATTGCCAGCTGTGGCTCAGAATTTAAACTGGTGCTTTTCTTGTTTCCTAACATCTTTTCACTCAGTAAATGTAGGCACTCTTTGTTTAAAAAGTGCCTGAGGATAGAGTAAAAATTTCAAGGACTTAATTTCAAAATGTATAGGGCTGTTTAAACGATCAAATACTGGTGGTGCTGAAAGGAGTGTGTATCTTCTTTGTTTCACAGTACTGAAAATTTGCCTAGGGGCTCATAGACGGCCATCTAAATAATGTGGTGAGATTTTCAAAATTAGGAACTGCTCAATACTTGAGAAAATTTATTTATCTTGGACTCATTCCTGAAAATGTTTTTGAAAATAGAATGAAATGCCAGAATGAAAGAAGTACATTTTTTATAGCTGTGGATTACTAGAAACTCAGGCTGCTGATGAAGAAATATTCAAAGGCAAGGGAGACCTGAGGAAATGTGTGCTGAACTCTTGCAAGTCATAAAGAATGGTGTTATAGACACATAAATGCAGAGAACGTGCAGTTGTTCAAGGAACTGTGGATGTGGAGGCCTGAAACACTGGTGAATGTGGCAGGATTTAACTAAACTATTCAGACTCTGCAAATAAACTGCTCAACACTAGTTTGATAATGCAGTCCCAACACTTGTGGTTCATTTTAGTTTGTATCTCACAGGGATGCACTTCAATGTCGATGGAATACTGAAATACTTAGTGAGAGGCTACAGAGTAAGACTTTAGGGAGGATCCCTATGTGTCCTTGGCTACTTGTTGCTCATGCTATCGGAAAGGTGTATTCTTAATTTAGTTACTGTTTGGTGCAACTAATTTTGTTTAAATACACATGAAAATATAAAGAGCTGAGATTTTCCCATCTTTTTCACAAAACACCTCTTTTGTCACCGTTACTCTAATTCAAATTAAAATTTGATTAAAGAATGCATTAATTTGGTAAGGTGGATTTATCATACTTGCCGGAGTTTGGAAGTGTGATGATTGATGTTTGGATAATGCTTTACAGCGAAGTAAAGGATTAAAACTGAAAACATCCTATATCCTTGCTTTCTAAGACTGCCAACAGAAATAAGAATGTATTTTGCATTGCGTTTGGGGGTATTTTATGGGTTTTTTTGGGTTTTTTTTTTTGTTGTTGTTGTTGTTTTTTTAATGTATTTCTGCTTAGGGTTGCCTAGTTCAGGAAGGACTCAGTTGGCTGATTTAACCAAGGCCCCATTAAAATGGATTTCACTCTGGGTCGCCTCATGCTTAGGCTTCTTAAACTCACTGGAATTTAGGGACTTCAAGAAGACCACAAAAGAAATATTTTCGTGTGTGCTTTCAGCATGCCTCTTGCAGGGGCTCTTCAGTCAGCAAGCTATTGTGTGTGGATGGCCAGATATCTTGGACAGACCCAGATAAGCTGGGAAGGGACAGGGAACCTTGTTGTTAGTGGCAGGAAACCTACTATTATCAGTCAAAACTAAAATGTACATGCAGGTCTCCAGAGAGAGCAGGGAGGTAAAAGGAGGTCATCACATTCATGAAAAAGCGTCCATCCTCTGCTTGTTTCCTGCTTAAAAGCATGAAAATCTTAAGACTCTTCTCTTGTTTTCTCCAGTGTGTTTTGCTAACTTGAACAGATTGCATTTTTTTTTCCTATCTCCTCCTTTTCTTCTTTACCTTCAGAAATTCCACCAAAAATCAAACACAAAAAGACAAAGGGAGAAGATAAATATCATCCTATCTTCTCACAGCTGTCTTCAATTTCTGGAAGAATATGTGCCTATGTAACAAGTTTCCTTAAAGTGAAGGGAACTTTTATTTCTTCAGTATATATTTGCAGTGGGTGAAAAGAGGATTACAGAGCTGTCTGTGGCCACAAGTGTCCAGAATTGAAAAAAAAATGAACAGAATAAAAGCAACTTAAATTTTTAGAAATCACTGAGTTTTAGATTTCATTCTTAACTAGGATCCACTAAACTGAGAATTAGTCCCTTTTTGAATTTGGTTGAGGCATGAGGCTGTTTTGCTGGAGTTTTTACTTATGCCTCAGTGAGGCAGTGAAATTATTCAGGCTGGAATAAGCATTGTCCACAACTGCACAGCACCAGCTCTCAGTGCAGTTCATTTATCTTAGGAAATCTGGAATTTGGATAATCAATAGATATTTGCAGCTCTGATCTCCTTCAAGATGCTGGTTGTAGGTATTGCTATAGAGATAAATGTTTGAAATATTTCAGCACTGGAGATTTTAAAGATCAATTTTGTTGTAGATGTTGAATCTCTGTCTAAAGATTCAGGGGTTTAAGCATATAAGATAGTAGCTATTTTAAGATTTAGTGTGAGATGTTCTACAGTCACAATCATCTTTTGATTTATGTTCAGATAATAACAGAAATATCCTTTTTCTTTTACAAAAGAGAAGACATTAAGGCTAAATACAGTTGACAGATTATGACTTAAATCTCAGCTTCTGGTGTCCTGGAAATCTTGGGTTCACAAGTGACCAGCAGGAACCCATGCACTTTAGAGCAGCCTTCATGTACCTCTGAAACAGGCAATGTCAGTATTTGGAATAACTCATTTAATTTCTGTAAATTTTGTTGTATGGCTGTGCAGGTTTGGTAGCACTAAGGATTTGTCTAATGTCTGCCTTAGTTGTCAGAGTGATCACCTTTTGTGGCTCAGGCTTTGTTTGGGTCTGGTATGGCAAGAGATGTAGCAATGCTGCTGCAGAGCCTGGTGCCTCTCGTGCCAGGCCTGAGGAGTCCTACCTGCTAGAAATAGTCATGGGAATGGCACTGTTGTGTTACTCCCTTGTTTTGTTTGAACTATGGACTGTGTCTGTTCAGGATTTTTCTGACAAATTGAGTAAATTCACTGAAATGGAATTGTTGCCAAGAAAGATTCAGCTAGCTGAGGCTCCTACTTTATGGATTTGAGGTTAAGAAAAAAAGAAGTCCTTTGACATTCCAATTCTTGTACTTTCTCTTTTTTGCCATTCCACTGCTGAAATGCTGCTTTCACTTGGATGAAGGAGGTGAAAATCTAATGGAAACATTTGAAAAGGATGGAAAGCAAAACTGCTCTCCCCAGCCAATCTGTTCTGCTGTATACACTCAGCCTGTGGACACTCTTCCCTCCAAATTTTCAACTCCTTTTGCAGTAAGGAAAAATGTTTGTGCTCTTAAATGCTGACAGGTTAGGAAAACTGTTTCCCTTACTGCTCCCCCTGTGACTATGCAGCCCTTGTTGGAGGGTCGATGATGCTGGGATGGCAGCCAGAACTGAGGAAGTTCAGAGGGGCTCTGCTGCAGTAGCCTGGTGAAGGAGCTACTCTGAGATGCCTTTGTTTGGCTGTCATCAATGTGCCATTGTTTGCCAGGATAATTGCCCAGTTAATGCTAACTGGTGGGATAATTATATAAAGCTCACATCCAGTGCAAACAGGAAACAATATACTTCATTTATCTTTATTTATCTTTTAGTCATGAAGTTCCCTTCTGTCAGCCTTCTAGGACTGGCTGGTAATCATTTGCTGGCAGAGAGCATGGGGTGACAAATTAACATAAGGGGTATGGCATCAAAACCTCATCTCCGTTATTGTTCAGGTGAAATGTCTGGTTTTAGGGCCTAACTGAAAGGCTGAAAGAGTTGGATTTTCTCAGCCTGTATAAGAGAAGGCTTTGGGGTTACCTAATTACAGCCTCCCTGTACCTGAAGGGAGCCTACAAGAAAGATGGGATGTTTTACTAGAGCATGTAGTGACAGAACAAGGGTAAATGGATTCCAGCTGAAAGAGAGTAGGTTTAGATTAGATATATGGAAGAAATTCTTTACTCAGAGGGTGGTGAGACACTGCACCAGGCTGCCCAGAGAATTTGAGGCTGTCCCACCAATGGAAGTGTTCAAGGTCAGGGTTGGATGGAGCTCTGAGAAACCTGGTCTAGTGAAAGGTATCCCCATACACAGCAGGTAGGTTGGAACTAGATGATCTTTATGGCTCCCTTCCAACCCAGGCTATTCTATGATTTTATGATTACTCCAAAGTAGATCATGTCCTATATCTACAGCTGCTCAGCTGGTTTTTCTAACTTGGAAAGAAATAGTTCCAAAAATTCATACTTTAAAAAGGCTTTTCTCAGTTCTTATGGTAGTTCTGCAACTGTGAAAATGTAAAGTGTAATTTTTTTTACACTCAGTAGTAATACAGCTCACTATAAAAAACCCTTACTATTACTTTAGCAAATTCTTGATTATTTGGTTTAATAACAATTTTAAACCACTTAACTGATTACTATTATGAGAAACAGTTATAGTTGAAAAGTGTCTCATACCTAGTGAAAAATCCTGGGTTTTATTTTCTTCTATTTTAACTCCTGAAGTTTAGGAACAGTTTTCCTTGCATTCTAATGTTGGGTGTCAGTACCTTACAGCATGAGTGAGGCCATTCCCTTCAGTGACACTGTTTGTACTGGCAAACATACCAACCTGTGACTCATAATAATAACTGACTCAACAGTTATTGTGTGCAAACTGGTTAAATAATGGTGAAAAATTGGACTGGCAAGTCAGAAAAGTCTCACTTTTTATTTCCAAGTCATGAGTAGCACAGAACTGTGTGAGTACATACCGTACAGTCCAATATTGCCCTAATGTTATGAGCTAAGGGAATGCAGTGAACATTGCCTGGGTACCTTTCCTGATGCCCATTGCTTTGCTCCATAACATCTCTTGTATTTCCAAGGCTTGCTAACCTCCAGGTATCCATGCTGGAAGTACAAGTGGTACATCAGGTTCTGAATAACAACATCTCACCCCTGGGCTCTCTAGGCTTGAGCAGCAGACCCTTGAATATTCTGATTTATGTTCTTGTAATGTGCTCAAGTTCATTGATACTCTCTTTATCCAGTTCTCCTACTACAGCTTTTGTGGTAGGTGGAGTTGAGCCAGTGGTAATAGTGGCAGGAACATTCCCTGTGTAGCCCAAGGAGGGACTATTTAATTTGCCTTCATTTCCTACTTAGGTTAATGGAAACAGTATGTCAAAATCAGTTGCAAAAAAGCATTTTAAAGGCTTATGTTAAACTTGGTGTGTTAGGGAAGACTTGAGATAGATAAGATAGATATGTATCTTTTTGTTCTCAAACATCCTTTCATTTCCCTTGCAGGTAAGATCTTGCAGGTCCACAGAGTACTTTATACACTATTTTAACATTTATTAGTTTTGACTATTATTGACTATGTTATCCCTTGTTCTATCTGAATTTCTACTGGAAGCTCTGTATGATGTTTCACACAGTGCAGGTTTTTTGCTCCTGTATATCTTTCTGCCACATTTTAATAATTAATTTTTTTTTATTTCTCAACTCATCATAAAAATTCCAAAAGTTTCTCCAGGAGAATCAGTAAATCCACATTCAGCTTTTCCATTTTGGGGGGTTTTTCAGAAGCTCTACTACTGTGCAGGTATTGTGGTTTGACACTGGCCAAATGCCAGGCACCCACAAAAGCTGCTTTCTCACCCTCCCCTGCCACAGCTGGGCAGAGGAGAGAAAGAAAAATTAACCAAGGGTTTGTGAATTGAGATAAGGACCAGGAGAAAACACTCCAAGGGAAAAACAGGCTCAGCTTAGAGGTACAAAGTGAATTTTATTACTAACAAAATCAGAGCAGGATTATGAGAAGTAAAATTAAGCCTTTAAAACACCTTTTCTGTCCCCAGCCCCTCCCTCCTTCCCACAGACAGCGCAGGGAGACAGGGGGTGGGGGTTTGGTCAGTTCATCACCCGAGCTCTTCTTCCTCTGCTCAGGGAGAGGAATCCTTCCCCTGCTGCACTGTGGGGTCCCTCCCACGGGAGACAGTTCTCTGTGAACTTCTCCAGGGTGGCTTCAGCCTCATGAGCAGCAGTCCTGCCAAAAGTTGTGCAGCATGAGTCCCTCCCACAGGCACACAATCCTCCCAAAACTGCTGCAAAGTGGGTCACTCTTCCACGGGGTGCAGCCCTCCAAGGACAGGCTGCTCCAGTCTGGAAGCAGGGCCCTCTCTCCACCCGGTCTCCCACCGGATCACAGCCTCCTCTAGGTCTCCGTGTGCTCTGCCATGGGCATCTTCCCCACAGGCTGCAGGTGGATCTCTGCATCCCCCATGGATCCCCACATGCTGCAGGTGGATCTCTGCATCCCCCGTGGATCCCCATGGGCTGTGGGTGGATCTCTGCATCCCCCGTGGATCCCCACGGGCACAAAGGGACACCCTGCTCCACCATGGTCTCACCACAGCCTGCAGAGGATTCTCGGCTCTGGGGCCTGGAGCACCTCCTCCCCCTCCTTCTCCACTGACCCTGGTGTTTCCATGTTGTTTCCCTCACGTGTTCTCACCTCCTCCTCTTCTCTGGCTGGACTTAAAATTGGCCCCCACTTTTGTTTTGATTTTCTTCTTAAATCTGTTATCACAGAAGTGTTACCATCATCCCTACTTGGCCCAGCCTTGGCCAGCAGCATGTCCATCTTCTGATCCATCAGGGATTGGTTCTGCTGGAGATGGTGGAAGCTTCCAGCAGCTCCTCACAGAAGCCACATCTGTGCCCCCCCCTCCCCCCCCCCTTCACTACCAAAAATCAGGCCGTGCAAAACCAACACAGCAGGCCAATAAATCAGATCAATGCCTTCTGTCACTTATTCCCAACCACTGTTGAAAAAACAAGAGTGTGGATTGCTGCCTTCTTGGTATCTTGCTGGATTAAGATGGATTTCAGAAGAAATTAAGGGCAGCACAACTCCTGTGAAACACTGCCTGTCAGACACATTTCTAATGGGCTCTGGCCTTGTTTTCTTTACCTGGCCAGCTTCTCCATCACCTTCCTCAGGCTGTAGAACCTGCATTTCCAGGGATGTCCAGTAGACAAGAGCTGGGCTGACATGACCTGGGCTGCACCAAGGGTCCCAACTGAAGCAGTGAGGGAGCAGTTGGGTCCAGCAACATCTAGTGGCCAGTGAGCAGCTCTGAAAGGTCATTTTGTTAAAGAATCTGGGTTCTGAGGCCAGCAGCATCAAAGGTGCATGTTCATTAAAATTTTTTTTTCAGAAAACAAATAGTATTTCACCATATGTACATAATTTATCAAATTTCTGGAAAATTTTAAAAAAGGTGTCAATTGAAAGTTTTGAATTTCAGAGATGTGCAGCAATAATTAAGTGGGGGGAAATGGTGCAACATACAATTTAACTTAAGTTTCTGAAGTAGAATTTGCTGTACATTTTCTATGGCTCATACTAGGATTTGTCCTATTAGTCAGCCCCCATAATTTTTCTCATTCCAGCCTGTGGATAAATGAAGTTAAATGTTCCATAGCTTCTGAGGATGATAGCAAATTAAGGCTATCAACTTCACAGTGCCTTCTGCTACCAGTTTTGTTACTTTTTCCATTCTGTTCTCTGTCTTTTCTGCTGCTGTGCTTGTTCTGTGAACGTGCAGCCTTGTCTGTGCAAACTCAACATCAGTCGAGAGACATTAGCTCTGACAATGCTGTATCTACAAATCCCCCTCATGAATGACACTGTCATGGCACTTTGTGAAAAAACAAATGTTTTCTGAAGATCTTACTTAGGGTTCCTCGATGAAAAAAAAAAAGCATTAGCAGTGAATGTGGAGCCAGGAGAGATGTTGAACTGTATCCTCAGATATGTCCAGCTCTTCCTGCCATCAGCAGTAGACCTGAATTTGCATTTTCTGAGATCTGAACCCTTTGTTCACACCTACAGCAAGAAAACAAGCTTTGCTGTTCTGCTTCATGGATTGATTTCAAGCTTGGCTCAGGAGGATGCCTCCTAGGACATATGATATGGAGCCTTACAAAGAGGTTAAGTTGTACCTCACCACAGTCACTGGTGGAACAACTGCTCTTCCCTGATCTGCAGGTGTAGCTGGAATTTTGGACTGCTGATTACTGATGGAGTTGCTTTCTCCCTGCAACTGTTTAAGGCTTATTTTCTATGCTGATGTCACTGTTCAAACCCCCAGCTAGAATTCAGACAAAAAATATTTGAGAGTGAAGAAGAGCCTGTTGTGCTAGTGTTGTGATTGCATGTAGAAGATAAAGGTTCAGATTCTGACTTTGCTGCAGACTTCCTATGTGACCCTGCACAAACATCCTGGTGCATCGGTTGCCATAGCAAACAGAGATACTGTTTCCTTCCTTCCACTGTCTGTCTTCATTACAAACTTTTGAGGACAAACGTTTTTACTTGATTTTACAGATTTTCCAGAACAACACTTGATGCAGTGTGGTCCTGACTTTTGGCTGAGGCCATTAGCTGCCTTTATGCTACCACTAATAAATAAAAAATAAAGCAGCTTTGGTCTGCAACAGCAGTTCTGGCAAGCCTGATCAGAAGCACTTGCACTGTCTAAAAACTATTTTATCTCTTATTACCATTTACCTGGTTCACCTAGCCTTCCAATTATTCTTGTGTATTTTCTTGTCAGGGTCAAAAGCCAACAGGTGAATCTGTAGATTCTTCCTTTTGCTACTTGAAAGAGATGGGGAGAAATAGCAGCTGCTCATGTTCCAGCATCATGTTGATGCTTAAGTCTTCATAGTGAGAGTGGTCCCTGAGGGATGGGAATAGGACCAGCAGCCAGACAGTGTCTCTTTCTTCAGTGTGTGCTAACAAACATGACAGGAGGTTCATCCTGACCCTGCATCTCTGGTGGGAGAGCATTAAAACTAGAGTGTTACAGGTCACACTTTGAAACCACCCGTCTCTGAGAGTGGAAAATGGCTACTGGCCAATTAGTCCACTTAAGTAGCTCTGGCCTTGAAGTGGATGAAAATGCCTTGCACCATGAGGAAACTGTGTAGGAAGATCTTGAAGGTTGACTTAATGATCCTGGAGGTCTTTTCCAACTTTAGTGATTCTATGATTATGATATTAGCAATGTCTGTAGTGGGCAAGGGCACTCCTGTTAAACTCCTCACTTCCAGGGGTCTCTGGAACTTCTGTGGTGTATAATGCAAAGTTTTGAGAGATTTATAGTAGTTGAGGAGTAGAAAGGGCATTGTTATGTTGGTATAGTGATTTCTTAGCAAATACCCTGCATTGTAGACAGGTCGAAAGACAGCTATTGGAGTGTTTTCTCCTAATGGCTTGGTGGGATGCTAAAGAACAGTAGTTCATGGGGAGGAGTGCCCTGTGCAAAATTACAATGTCTCCCTTTTAAGCTCCTGGTATGTTTCTGGAGGTTTTCATCAGCCAAACATTGGCACAGTATTGTTTATCCTAACTGAGGAGATCACAGCTTGAAGGGATTCCAGGACATTTGAATTATAGCAAATGGGGAAATGTTATGCACATTTGGGAACTTTAGGAAATATATTGACTAAGGAGCCAACACTTTGATCAGGTCCCAAGAAGAGCATATAAAAACCTTTCTGGTTAAAATAAATTTCAGTTCTGCAGAAAGGTGAGAGAGGGAGGAGAAAATGCTTGCTATAAAGTAATTCCTGTCAGATACCTCTGCTTCCTTTCTGACCTGCCCATTTCCTTTTGTTTTGGGTAAAAGGTCTCTTGCCCCTGCCACCTGCCTGTGAACTCATCACACCAGTGACATTCCTTTCCAACCTTCATCTGTTTTCCTTCATTTTCAGTCTTTGTCATCCTTTTTCTTTCTGGTTGCTCTGTCTTTTGTCCCTTCCTGCCCACCCTCTATATCCATTATGATGTTGTTTAGTTTTGATTCTTGTTCCCCAGTTGCAGGGAAATTTTGAATCTACCCATAATCTCTCATAAAGGAACAGTACCTTGAAGTGTTTGATTTCCTGTCCCTGTTAATATGGGGTACTATAAAGGTCACTGAAGGTCAGTTCACTGTCTGAACAAGTGTGACTTATGTACAGAGGGTTTTCAATTGGTCACACTCATATGATTCTAAAAAATCATATTTTTAAAGGTGTTTGTAGCAAATGGTGGGCTCTATACCAAATCTGTACTTGCCACAGTAGATGTCCTTCAGTTCTTAAGAGTTGTGTTGGTGATTTGGTTCTTAGCTGATCTTGATAGTCACACAGGTTGGCTGTGCTATATTCCACAAACAGAAACTAAGTTTGTGTTTAAACATTGGATAAACACTTGCAGGAGAGTATGTGCATTTTTCTGTCTTGTCAAACACTAACCACCTTCTCATAAAGAGGTCTTGCTCCCAAACAAACAGAAAGGACTATGTATTCCAAAGGGAGATGCTTTATTAAAAAAAAAATACAAGACGAGAATCAGTCTGAAGTGAGAAGAAATAAATTTGTTGCCTGTAGGGGATTTTGCTGTGTTTGAATCACCCAGACTGGGTCCAGGCCTCAGGCTGGATCAAGGCCTCAAGGCCTCAGTGGCGCAGATAGAAATTAGAGCCAAGAGTGTATCATAGTTAATATTTTCACTTAAGGTGTGACAGGGGTTAAAGGGTTCTATAGTATAGTAATTGGTGTGGACACGGTAGCTACCTTAAACAGTTTATTAAACAACAAGGGTTTGCATTCTTTCTTGTTCTGTGTGCCAATGAGAGTTTATCTGTAAGTGTAAACTATACAGAGTGTATAAAACCTGCCATCTTACACAGAATAAAGGAGAAACGTAGCACTGACCATATTGGTTGTATCTGCGTTTGCTTTGCTGACTCTCTACCTTACTGGGGTCCCCTGCAAAGTTGCGGTTGCCCATCCGTGGGAGGATTCTTTTCAGGTTGAAATGTGTTCTGCTATATGATGAAATATATGACTTTTATATAAGGAAGAATATCAGTTAGCAATGGAGCAGGGGTAATTTTATTAGCCTTAGAATCATCCAGTGTAATTGGAAAAAAATTCCTTCATATTCTATCGACACATCTGCATACCAGCTTCAGGCACATAGTTCCCAGGGGCTCAGTCTAATTTGTAGAATTACAGGGGTTGTGCCTGGCTGTAGAAAAGGTCTATTAGTTTTGTTTATGTTTGAAGTTTAGGCTTGATGCCTTCACATGGTTTTTTTGTACTGTTAGTTTTTTCTGGGTCCATAGTTAACTCTTTGGAGATATTTCTCTTAAAGCAAGGCAACTATAGTGTTGGGTAACAGTTTTGTACCATGTCCTCTCCAAGTTTCTAACAATAGCGTCAGATGAACTGTGAACTCAGTTGGATTTTTTCCTTTCTCTCTCTTCTCTCTCTCTTCTGTCCCTCTCTGATTGCATTCAGAAATTAATTATTCCATTTGTGGAATGTAGCAATTCTCACCAAAATAGCAGTCGACAGAACTCTGTATATATGAAGCATACAGAGAAGACTTTATCAGCCAAATTAAACCCTGGACATTATTTTTGGATGGCAGAGTGACTGTAACAATGTTTGAATTTGGTCAGAACACCAAACACAAGGCTTCACAAGAATATTTGTCAGCCTCAGCAGCAGCCTGCAACTCCCATAGCAGCAAGTCTCAAGGCTCTGTCCTGAGCATAGGAAATCGCCAGTGGCAGAGCCAGGTGAAATCCACCATATGTTTATGTTCTGCATGTGAAAATCACCAGGAAAAGAAAAAAGGAAATAAAAGAACAAGACCACTGTTACATTTCTGAACTTTTGAACAACATATCTGTTGTCTGCAATCTGACTTGACTGGGTCTTCTTGGCAGACTTGGCATGTCTTAGAGAAAAGTGCCACTGACTGAATAACCACTACCCTATCCTACTTCTGTCATCCTCTTCTGTATGTTGTCTAAACACTGAGATAGCTCTGCTCATCCATTCCAACGACTGCTGCCAGTTTCATGTCAAGCACATGAATTTTCAAGTGGGAAAACATGGCCCTTTTGGGTATTGCTCTGTCTTCTGGTGAGAAGCATAATGAGATGTTTTTAAAACTACTTTGTTTAAGTTCTGGATTTGCTATTGGAAAAGAAATTGCAGTTGGGATGAAAGCACTTACTTTTTGCCTGGCAAGATTTGAAAACATCAGTTTGTAAACCCAAGCCAATTCTTTTCCTTTTAGATCTGCTTCATATTAATCTGTGTTGATCTCTGTTATTATACTAGCTTCCCAGTGCCTTTGACTCACACCTGTTGTAGAGCCTGGGTTCACTGGAAGAGCTACATCTGTCATGCCACTATGGCCACTCAATCCAGTTTGTATCACAGGAAACATATCCCAGTGGAAAGTATTAGTCCATGAAGATGCCTGGCACAAAAATGCAGAAATAGGATTCAGGCAGACTTTATGAGGTGAAAACTGGATATTTTTTAAGGAAAATATTTGAACATTTATGGCCCATGTTTTCATTTATATATATATATATATATTTATATATTTTCTCTTCCATTTCTAAATGTGCTGGTTTGAAAGTAAACCAGTGGGAAAAATGAACCCCACACAAATACCTTGAGAGAGATTTCAAGTCAGAGTTACAATTTATTGGAAAGATTACAATAAATGCAATGATACAGAAAAGCTGGCTTTAACCCACAAATTCAGAGTACAACCGGGCACCCTGTGGGTCAGGGTGGTGGCTGCAGTCCAGTTAAATGGTGGTTGCAGTCCTGTGGAAGTGATGGTTGCAGTCTTGTCAAAAGCAGTGATCCTTGCGGAAGTTCTGGTCTAGCCCTCGCTCTCTCGAGTCGTGGTGCTGGCAGTGTCCTGAGTCCCCAATTATAGATACTCAGGAGCCAGCAGGAATGCTCAGTACCTCCCTCGAGGCAGTGACCTTCACAATGGAATTATGTAATCCTGTGAGTCATAGGATATTTTTGGGAGTCCTTGATGACCTAGGTCGTTACAGCTGCATTTTATGCTGCTGCAGTTGGGCCATTATGGCTCATCAGCAGAGATGAGTGGTGGTGCTGCTCAGGATGGGTGGTGCTGCTGCTTCACCAGAGGGCGTTATGCTGTCTGAGTCGCAGTGTTTGCTGTTTGATATTGAATTTCCAGTACAAAACCAATTTCAAGAAATTACTTTTCATTAACTGCATGTAGACCAATATCTGACATTCATCTGAAATTTGTTGCACAAGATCCAAGTGCATTTCAACTACATTTTCCATACTGATCCTGCTGAAGTAGTTGATTTAACTTCCATAATCTTCAGTGGAGCCAGGAATTCATCCTCTCCTGAGGATGGTCCATCACTGTGACAGTGAAGCTGACAGTGAAGCATCCAGATCCACAGCTGTTGTGCGGATCTGGATGGAGAGGTAAAGTATAAGGGTAACTGGTGATGTGTCGTTCTTAATCACTATATGTGGGAGCCTTCCAAATCAGCAGATTCTATGGTTCAATTAGCTAATTTGGGAAGTCAAATAGTAATGTTTTATCCAAACTTTATGGTTTCATTTTATTTTGAGTAATGTTTAAACACTTGGGAAGCCAGCTTCAATCAAGGTTTTAAATGTCAGCTACAGGCAAGATGGGGAGCTGGCTGCAAGAGGTTAAGGCATGGTTTCTCCACAGTGAAGTGGAAGAGTAAATGAGGTCCAGAGGATGACCTCCAGTCCTCTCAAAAAGCTGGTGGGTAAGGCTTTCTCTATAGAGACTCCTCAGCAGCAAAAAAACTACGGCAATTCTTCTATTATATCTGGATACAAGGGCTCACCAAATAGTGCAGTAACGCCAGAAAAAAGGGAAGACAGCTGCTTGGTTTTTCAACTGTTGACACCAATGCTCTCCTTTCCCTACACAGAGCGCCCTGAGTTAAGACAGGCTGTTCTGTAGTGTAAATTGCAAGTATTTACTGACCATAACCCTAACCATAACCATAACTGTGTTTTCAGGACTGTACAGTGAACCTAGTTATGAATACTTGTTTCCCTCTTGGGATAATGGGAGGAGGAAGACACACTCTACCCCAGGTTTTCAGGACATAAGAACACATATATAATTTTTTCACTTGATGGTAACTGTAGTATGCTACTGTTGGCTCAAGACAATGTTGCTGCATTTGCCAAATGTGACTAATTTTCCCATTGGAAGACATATATTCACATACACATGGCTTTTCTGCTAACTCCTGCCCAGTCATGCAGTCCATAAGAACTTTTCTTCACTTACCACATGGCAGCCCTCATGTGAGCAAGCTTGGTCAGCCACGGTACAATATGGTATCACTAGGACACTGTTATACTGCCAAACACAAACAATAATAGGCATTGTCAGTTTTAGTGCCACTGATGGAACAAAGAGCTAGATACACAAACCAGCATCATTCAGTTTTGAGGGGCAGAGCCAGGCAAGGGGAACTCTCTTTAGTCTTGGCCAATGTAAGGCATCTGGCTTCTGTTTGCACAGACGGTTCAATGTGACATGTTTATTCTAATCAGCATAGGATTTTCTGGAAGTATAGGTCTATGTGCACTCAAGGCATTTGGAATTCTTCTGTGAGCCAGATAACATCTTTGACAGGAGGCCCTCAGGCTGCTGCTGGGATGCAGGGTCACTTAGAGGGAGATGGTATGCAGGCACTACAGAACTCAGAGCACGTTTACTCAATCAGTAGAATTTACACCAATGTGCAGAAGGAGGCATTGGCTCCTGATGTTCTTCCATCTCTGTTTTAGAAAGAACAACATAGTGAGGTTTGACTGAGTGTTGTCCCCAAATGTGGCAAGTTTGTAGCTTGATACTTGTTCCTGCCTAAGGTCAATATTTGATCAAATGAACTGAGCATTTATATAAATGCAGTTTCTTGAGCATCCCAAATGCTACATTTATTTGTAAAGTATTGGTAAAGGATATTTAAAGTACTTGCAATTATTCAGTGAGAGTAGGTCCCTGCAATAGCAAGTTGTTGGCTTCTATAACTACCATGTGGAGAACCAAAGACTAAGCAGAGCTTTTCCTGTCAAGAAGGCTTATGATTCTACTTATTTCTGATTTTAAAAGAATTTTATACAGTAGATGGTATGTGCACTGTGCATTTTGGGAAATGAAAGCAATTTCTATTTTATTAACATTGAGCAGAATGTGATTATCTAAGACCACTGTAGGTGATGTTTTTAATCCCTAAGACAGGCAGTTACAAAGATTCCCTAATCACCTGCAGGAAAAATGAAACAAAAACACAGCAGGAAAAGCCTATTTGTGATTAAGCTCATGGAACTGAAACTAGCCAAAGCAAGCTCTGTGACAAGACAGGAACAGAAAGGTCCAATGCTAGGTAAGTCTCTAGAAAGTTACTGGAGTTTGCAAATTAATTTGGATCCAGCATGTTCTTTGTTAACAATCTGCTGCAGAATTCTCAGAGGTAAGAAAAGTAACCTCCTAATTACTAATGCCATGCTACCTGTTATATTACCCCCAACTTAAGTGGAGACAGAATTTCATCCTTTTTAACAATATCCCGCTCCCAGAAGTTTAGTAATTTTGAACTCCATTGGATTTTCTCTGTCTTCCTCTTTTCTCTCCACAGTATTGCAATTTTGAAACTTCTTGTGTAGATCCCTAAAGTAATGGCTTATGCAGCACCCTCTGAAGTAGGTAACTGTATGGCCTCATACAAATTGAGGAACTTTGTAATTTACCTGTTCTGTAAGATTTCCTGGTCTTAAGGAAGAACGCTACTAATATTCTGTCTGGGAAGGTAGTCTGTATTGTTTTTGCCAATTTATGTGTTTCTTCAGAATTCACATTTGCATCTTGATATGCACATCTACAGTGGTACCCACCATACTGCTAATGATGGCATTTAACGTTCAGGACTGTGTGTTGAACATGTGCCATAAAATAGTATTGCTAGGGCAGTCATACTCATAGCTGACAGAAGCCTTTTTTACTTTTTCTTAGTGATATTTTTCTTCTTTAAGTCATGTGTTGCATTTTCTGTATCTTGTTATTTTAATGCTGTCAAAGTTTAGAATAGGTGCTTGTGCACTGATTTAGACAATTCTGACAAAAGGTCTGCAACTAATTTTGATACAGCAATTGTTAAATTTTATGCAGACTATTGTGTAAGCATCTCTAAAAACTACCCTAAAGTTTAAATAATTTTAAATTTAAAAAAGGAAGAATTTTATCGATTATCCCCCGTTTGTACAAAATAGGAAGTATATATGTTTCACCCTTTCTAATTTTTTTAAAAAAAATCTAGTTTGAAAGTTATTTGAAGTCATAAACCAAAGTTTCTTCACCATATTCTGAATGCTAGTCACCTGCTTAATCAAGGAATAGTACCTGCCACAAGCATCAAACTGAGACACCTGTTAGATCCCAGTATCTGATCACCTGAACCTGTGAACCACTAAACAATGTTACATCTGTGTCATCCATCAAACTTTCTTCCCATGTCTCACAGTGCTCCACACACCACAGAAAATATGCTGATCACTTTACCTCTAAGGAAAGGCTTGCAGCAAAGGACTGCAGGAGGGAGTGAAAAATAGGGGGTTTTATGACACTGAGAGAATTTTAGGTCCATGGATATTTGCTTGATAAATTTGACAGTGGGCGCTGGAGCTTGCCTTGTGCCCTCTCTGATTTGGAGGAAAAATTAGTAAAATCTGAGCCCAGATTTGGCCCTCAGAAAATCTTTATGCCATTCAGTAAAAATTCACTAACAATTTCAGTGCTTCAAGACCATACTGGTTGTCTGTGCTTAAAAGCAAAGAAAAGGTACTAATCTTACTTAACAAGCAAGAAGGGGTTAAAACTTAGTAGGACACTTCTCTAGGAAAAAGTGTAGGGAGGAGGGTTGTGGTACCTGAGTTGTTTATTTTTGCAGCTGAGGTTTTTCCTTTGAGGATGCCAGCTTGCCACAGCAGAGCTGCTCCATGTACAGAGGTCTCATTTACAGTGGTGAGCAGCTGTACTCTGAGTTCTATTTAGATTATATTGTGATGGATGACTTGAGTAGGAGATGTGAAGAGTGAATTAACAGCTTTAATAAAAACATGTTGTTTGTCTTACCAATGCATTTTCATTTTGCATTACCTTGCTGCCATATCTCCCTTTGGTCAGTGTTGCTGTCTGCCTTGCTCTCTCCTTGTGTCTCCTGACTTTCAGGGTTCTTTTCCTGCCTTCTTTGTATTGCTAGGTTTCTTTCTCTCTTTTTTTTTCTTTTTTCTTTCCTTTTCCCAGAGCTAGTTTGCAGAAGAAGTCAGATATCATTCCTTCTGCTGCTTGTGGTCTGGGTGGAGGCTCACTTCCCAGCAAGGACACTGTTCTCAGTGTTAAGACCTCAGGAATCCAGTAAAGACCCTGTTGGTGAATAGTCCATAGCTGGAGGGAAAGGCACCCTAAAACACCTTTTCCAGCTCTGTTTGTCCTAAAAGATGAGCAAAGGAGATTGCTAATGCCTTCTGCTTGCTCCCCAGTGTTAACTGTTTTAGCTCACCAGTCACAGAAATTGTTTTGGTTGTTTCTTACAGCAAGCCTCACTCTGGTTTACAGTCAGCCATCAAAATGTGCCAGTGGAGTCAAGGCAAGCCAGACCTGTCTCTTTAGAAGATAATTCTGGAGGAGAATTGAGGTAGGGCTTATTTGAAGGGTAGTGCAGTTTGGGCTGTCACCAGGAATCCAACAGGCTCATGTCGGGGCTTTTTATTCTTCTGGAAGCTTTTTGTGGTGCCTTGCCCCTGTGACAGAAAAATGTTTCTGCCACACAGAAAAATGGCCTATTGGATTTTTGTTGTGGTTTAACCCCAGCCAGAAACGCAGCCCTATGCAGTTGCTCACTCACTACCCCAACACCAGGATGAGGGAGAGAATGGGAAGGATGAAAGATAGAAAACTTGTGGGTTGAAATAAGGACAGTCTAATTGGGATAGCAAAAACTGCACATGTGAAAAAGCAAGGAATTAATTCACTGCCATCCGAGGGCAGGCAGGAGTTCAGCCATTTCCAAGGAGAGCAGGGCCCCATCACAGGTAATCGTTACTTGGGAAGACAAATGCCATTGCTCCAAATATCCCCACCCCCTTCCTCCCTCTTCCCTCCACTTCTTATACTGAGCATGATGTCACATGGCCCTTCAGTCAGTTTGGGTCACCTGTCCTGGCTGGATCTCCTCCCACCTTCCCATGCACCCCAGCTCCTCTGCCAGCATGGCCATATGAAAATCAGAGAAGGCTCTGCAGAAGCTCTGCTCAGCAATAACAAAAGCATCTCCATATTATCAACGCTGTGTTCAGCACAAATACAAACCACAGCCCCATGCCAGCCACTGCAAAGAAATTTACCTCTACCCCAGCCAAAACTAGCACAGTTTTGTTTCTCCCTATTTCTTCACTATACAAATGACTGACTACAAGTGAATTATATCACCCCAACTTGAGATTTGTAGAACCAGAAGTTCTGAGTTATTTTCTTATATTTTTTTTTGTTTAAGTGTTGAATACTGAAGAAGCATAGGGCTAAATTGGACCTTGACAAATCCTATAATTTCTTCCCCAAAGCAAGCCAGACAGTCCATATTTATGAGTCCTCACAGATATTTTCCCACCTTTTATTAGACACCTGTAAGGATGAACCCACTGTAGTCTGCTGCATTGTTGACCTGTTCTATCACAGGAATTAAATATTTTCTTAATTTTCTGAATGTTTAAGTCTCCTGAGACGAATCCTTGTCTCCTGTAATGAAATACGACCCCCATTACTTTTATTCATGATACATCTTGAGAACAGATTTTCTTTTCCTTCTGCAACATCTTATACTTAGTGCTCTACCTTCCCCCTGCACTCTCATCTAAAAGCTAAGCACTCCAAGTTGCATTCTGGTTTTCATCCAACTTTTTAGTTCCAACAGCTCCTGTCTCCTGAAATGCAGCACCCTGAAATTAGGTTTTAAGCTTCATCTGAATCTTGTGGAAGTTACAGATCTCACTCCAGCTCAACAGTTTATACATGCACTTAGTCTAGGCAGTGACCTCCTGACTCAGGTTGACAACATTACTGCATCCCTTCATCTACTCCATCTAGTCTTTAGTTCCCTGGCTAGTGTTTGTAAAGCTGATTATTCTGATGTACTTTTAGCACCTTGCACTTGTCCTTATGGAAGAGCATCCTCTTCTTTACAGATGATCTTACACATTTCCTCCCTTAGTACAGCTCTTTACACGTGTGCCTGAGCTACAACACTGTCACAGTTTACTAAAGTAGGATTAGGAGAAGGTGAATTTCATTGCATGCATGCCAGTGACTTGCTGGACAGCCTTTCCAGGTTCATTTGTTCATGTTCCTGTTTTCTTTTTCATCCTCTGTAAGCTTTTCTCAGGTGGGTAGTACTGGGCAGGAGTGCCCTTACTAAGCATTAGTATACACCCTAGCATAACTCAGATCCTTTTTTGGGATCACTGTGTATTAGCACAATGAAAACAACAAGTAGATAATAGTGCTGAACAATCCTACTGCTTCAGCCAAAGAAAACAAGCTTTCACAGCAAGGCAAGATTAGAATTTTTGATCTTTACCTCTGGCTCAAGCTCTCCATTATACTGAATTTGAAGAAAGATGTGCCATTTTTGTTAATGCTAGATGGCGTTAGAAGTGAAATGCCTAGATCTGTAATATACCTAATTTTTGTCTCTAAATCTGTTTCCCTGGTTTTGGTCTTACAAAGACGAGAAATAAATGTCCCTGATAAAACCTGGAAAAAACCTATGAATTAAAAAAAAAAAAAAAAAAAAAGAGAGAGAGAGAGAGAGAGAAAGGCATCGCAGAAATCCCACTGTGTCTATTACAGGGCCTACATTGCTCTATATTTACAGCACTCTATATACAATAGAGAGACACTATAGACAGTTAAACACTTCCAGAAGACAATTTGGAAGTCATAATGACATGAATGACTTTGTAAGTAATTCTAGGTCCAGTCACTTTGAAGATGAGTACTTAATCTTCACCCCCTTTATGCTGGGGATATATAAAAGGACTACTCCATTAACAGTCTCCGGTCAGGTGACCTGCATCTCTCTCCTCTTCCTTTAACAGGGTTTAACTTCTCCCTCTGTTAATAGGGGCTTTGATGACCTTCAGCAAGGTCTTTATGTTTTGTCCTCCCCTCCTTTATTTTTAATTTCTTTAATTATTTTTAAAAATGTGCCAGCTAGAACAGACTATTCATCTGGATTGTTTAAGCAACAGACATTTCTTTTTCTTAAATCTTCAGACCTAAGGAACATTGCTCAAGCTTATCATAGACACAGAGATTTGCTTTAAATGTTAACAATACTTGACTTTGTCAAGGAGGAGTGCTAATAAAGGAAAAAGAAGAAGCATCTGTAAAATATTGTAACATTCAGTTAGAAAGATGAAAGATGTTACAGAATGTCTGGAATAGGGCAACAGGTTTTATTCATCAGCAGTAATCTAGAGTTTTGCTTTTTATACTGAGTACTAGTGTTGATTAAGCTTTTATATTTTTGTGGGTTTGATGTGTTAGGTTAAAGAATTTGTATAGTTTGAAAGACGTGGGGTTTTTTGGTTTTAATTTGGTTGGTGGCAGGGTTCTTATAGTTGTGGTTGGGGGTCTTTTGGGGCATTTATTTTAGAGGATGTTTGGAAGAGCATTTTGGCCACGTCTTTTTTTGCCCCCGCTCGCTGTCTGTCCCTGACGCGTGTGGCAGCCCCAGGCTGTGAGCTCGGGGGCAGTGCTGCCGCCGTGTGGACAGAGGGCGGTACTGCAGCTACCTCCTCTGCCCGTCCCCACTCACCACGCCCGTTTCCCTCCGGCCCAAGGAAATGAAGGAAAACACAAATGCATTGGGGCAGAATAGTCAGTGGAGCTGCCTGACCCATCCCTGTCCCCTCAGGGCAGCAGGCAGCAGCAGGAGGCAGCAGCCAGCCAGGAGGAGGCAGCTGCTCTTTACCAGAAAGCTGAGCGGTGCGGATGAAAGCGGGGGGATGCCCCGGTCTCCCGGATAGGGCTTCCCAGGTTCAGCTCTCCGCAGCTCTGGCTGAGTGCGAGACTCTGCACGGAGTCTGGGCTGAGCCAGCTGGGAGTGGGGGGATGCTGTTCACGTCCCCAGGAGCTGCTGCTGCCGCCCAAAGGAGACTCGCAGCAGCCTCGTGTCGTCTGCGTGCGCAAGTTTTTGATCGGCTTTGTAGCAAATGTGGTGTTTCAAGCTGGGAGCGCTGGGTTCCCTGCGTGGGAAAGTCCTTGAATTAGCCAAGCTGAGCAATTGCTGAGAATTCCAAGCCTCGTGTCCCCTATGATTCTTAAAGCAATGCTTAAATAGTCACCCTCGATTTGAGACAGTGGATGAAGTCGATTTGTTAGAGTTGCAGAAATGGTTTTTCGCCTGGAAGTGTGTTGGGATAGGCAACCCTCCCTAATGTCAGAATGAATTTGTCTACCTTCTTTTTGCTTTTTTTCTTTCTAGATTGCAGAGCATCGGAGACACTATTTGGGATAAAGAACTGAAAGGCACTAGGGAAGCTCCACATTCCTGAGGGAATGCTTTACCTCAGGACCTGTGGCTTCTGAAGCGCACCGAGAATCCTGGCTCCCACAGAAATCTTCCGAAGCTGGAGGGGACAGGCAAGACAATTCCAAGAGCAGTGTGGGGAAGCTCTTCTCCCAGGTCTGGACAGCGCTGAGATCGGAATGACTTCACAATATTCCTTGTGCCTCTCCTGTTGCCAGCCCAGCTCTAAGTCCATGTTCCCTGGGTGGCTGCAGTTCCCTG
This sequence comes from Sinosuthora webbiana, assembly GCA_013397395.1. Classification (NCBI taxonomy): domain Eukaryota; kingdom Metazoa; phylum Chordata; class Aves; order Passeriformes; family Sylviidae; genus Sinosuthora; species Sinosuthora webbiana. The sequence goes on along the minus strand of VXBN01007274.1, from coordinate 9,432 downwards.
CGTAGGGAGAGAGGAAACCTTTGCTGAGGAGCGGGAGAAAGGTCCCTGCTGGTTGCTGTGTCCTCGGTGGGCAGAGAACTCTGACCTTGGCCAGATGTGTTGGTGAGGATCGAATCAATCTTGCCCCCGTCTGAACGAGTTGTTTTAATGAGTCATCAGCAGGGAATGCTTTTAGCGGGCTTTCATTCAGTTTCTTTTTCACAGGTTTCTGGTTGTTTTCATCATGAAATTACCACACCCTTAAATTTGTTAAATGAACCCTGAAAAGGCTCAAAAAACCCAATCCTGAGGGAATAGGGACTTGGATATCTGGGATCTTATGGCTCTTCAAGGCCACATTGAGTTCACCCTCTGATTTTGGTGCCCAGGGAAACTCCAAGTTAAGGCTAAACAAAATATGAATCAGTTCTCATAAAACTCAGCTTTCCAAACCTTGAATAAGGATCAGAAATGATGGGAATGCCCTTGGCATAGAAGCACCTGTGAAGCAAAGCAGGCTTAAAATGCCTGTAAGCAGGAAATCCAAGAGAAATGGCTGCTGAATCCTGGGCTTGCCAGGAAATCTTCAGGTCCGAAGACCCCTCTGAGATCACGGTGCCCAACTGTTCCCCTGGTGCCACCGCTGCCCCATGTCCCCAGGTGCCACGTGCACATGGCTTTCCATCCCTCCAGGGATGGGGCTGCCACCACTGCCGTGGGCAGCTGTGCCAGGGCTGGACAGCCTTCCCACTATGAGACTTCCCAATATCCAGCTTAAATTTCCTTTGGGATCACGGGAGGCCGTTTCCTCGCCCTGGGTCTCACGGTGGTTGCCCTGAGCAGCTATGACTCCAACATGAGAGTGGCTGCGTGTTCTGTCCTGGCTTCCTTCTCTCCCATCTGGAAGGGGCTTGCTTTCAAGAGAAGAGCCAGGTAAGGCTCTCTGTTGCCAGTTTGGCAGGTGAGTCCTTGTAGGTCATGGACATGTGCGGGAGAGATGTTGCCTTGCTCATCCACCTGAAATCTCTGTCCTCCCCTCTAAGCAGAGCTATAGGAGCTAAGAGGCAAGACTAGAAATACTTCTTGTGTATGATGTGCAGGATGACAGTGTCCTTTCGTTTTTGGTGGGGTTTTTTTGTTGTTGTTTTTTTGGTTTGTTTTTTTTTTGTGTTTTTTTTTTTGTTTGTTTTGGTTTGGTTTGGTTTGGTTTGGTTTTTGGTTTTTTTTTGTTCTATGTTGTTACATAACCCATTTACTTCCCAATTGTTGTCCATCAGCGCAAACACCTATGCAACTTAAGCAGTGAAGTGGGAAGGTCTATAAAACCTCTTCCATTTGCTAGTGCCACTGTTCCTCCACAGGGAACAATCAGGGCATGATGAAACTGAACTTGTACTCTGAAATCCCTATTGACTATCCTCAAAAGACTGGGGATCCAGGGCAAGCCCACCAAAGTAAAAAAGATTTTTAACTAAGATACTTAGCACCAGCAATCCTCTAATTCAGACAAAAAACAATGATCACTTGCAATTTTAGAAGACCTTGGCATGAACACCACTGCTGTGAGCAACAGCTCAGCCCCATTAAGAGTCTTCTATTTCAAAGCACAGACTCATCAGCTCCCCATATCAGTTTATAACAGGTGTTTCTGGGGTGCAGTTTCACTACCAATTGGCACTGTGAGCCACTGATGAAGAAAGAGTCCAGCTGTCCTCCTCTCTTGTCCAGATTATGTGTCCTCTCTCAGGTTCCTGGTACCCAGCTGCTGCATGGCCAGGCTGAGCCACCTCTGCTGGCTGCTCTGGCTGAAAGCTGGCAGTGAAGAAGAGCAAAGCAGTAGATGGATGAAGTGTCCTTCTAGGGGAAAGCCAGCATCTAGACTGGCCTCAGCATATCATGGTTCTATGTATTTGTGTCTGAAGGCAGCCAGAAGTTCACATAATAGTTCAATTAGAAGAATTGTTAATTTTAGTGGAGATCTTCTGACTCAATCTGCCAGACTGTATTTGTCTTTTTTCCATCAACCTTCCTTAGACACAGCTTTTAATATGGAAACCATATTGCTTCTGAAGAGGAGCAGACCTGTATTGCATACTGTCTCCCTTGGTGATCCTTCCAGAAAGTCATTCTCCACTAAGGAAACTGGTAGTAAGGGGCAAAAGGGGCAAAGGAAGACTAATCCCCATTACTGCTGCTGTTGGGTCTGACCTGGATGCAGACCTCTGTGAATCTCTGAAATGCTCCTGTCCTGTAAAGCATCAGGGCATGCAATTTTTCCATACAGAGCACTCATTTTCTTTTTGCTTCTCTGATGGAATAAATCAGATTCCCAGGTTGAAGTAAATGCTTTCTTATATGACTCTGGGTTTACCTCACATGTTTCTTTGCCTTTCCTTGTGATTGTCTTTCATCTTTTACCAGCCATTTTGCAGAACAGATTTCACAAAACCTTGCATATTCTAAGGCAAAGAAAGAAGAATTGCCAAAGTTTGGATTCTCGAGAACTCTCCTCCAGACTACCAAGAGAGGGCTAAAGTTAAGTCACCACATTACCATGCATGTGGTTAGACAGCTAAAAGAAGCTTTTCATCCTCTCTCCCGTCATTTCCCCTCTACTGCTTTGTGTTTCCTCCTCTTACAATCAATGGTCAGAGAAAGTGGGAAATGTGTTTCAGAAATTGGGAATTTTGTTTGTAGGAATGGAAATCCTGATGCAATTGCTATTTGACCTATATGGCCTGTGAAATGTCCCAGAAGCTGATTTATATATTCATGCTCCTGTTGTGTTCATGTGGGCTATGTTTCAGGCGTCTCTCCCTGGGCTCTTGCAGTTGCTCTATCTCTTGGTGCAGAATGGAATCAGGCAGCCAAACTTCAGGTTCACCTTCTCCCTGACCCTCTACATCGCTCGTGTGGCACAGCAGATCCTGAAGCCAGGTACTGGAACTTCCTGTGTGTGTCACTGCTGGGGTGAAAACCAGAGCCTTGGGGAATGTTGATCTCCTCACCTGCTTTGTGCTCGGGCACTCTTGACTGAGCTTTTCATTCTGGGGAAGAGATGGGGAGGGATGGCCAGCAATATGATGAGCCTCAGAAAAAAAGGCTTCTGCAGTTCCTGGACTGTTCTTCCACCTTGGAACACTGCACAGTACAGCTTCCATTTATTGTTGTACATGGTTGTGAATTGGGAATGTTGTCCTCCTCCACGATGCCAGCTTTTTCTCTTCACAGAGGAGCACATGTACATAAAGTTAAACAGATTCCTTTTGTCACACCAGTACTTGGACCTGAGGAAAGTTTTTTCCAGCTTTTCTACAGTTTTGATTTTGAAGTAAGAGTCCCATTTTAGGTATCCAGTAATTCTTCAGAAATTTACAGAAAAAGGCCATAAAAATACATTGAAATCTCATTCTCCCATTGGTGGTTTTTTAGAGGCATCTTTCTTTTGTTTCATATTGATTATGATTAAAAATGTTATTTCTGTGGGGGGTTGGTTGTTTTCTTAATACTAACGCACAATGAGTTGTGCTGTGTATGCTCTGTGAGCACGATAAACAGAATATTCTGCCCCAGCTAGCTTACATTCATCTTTGAGTTTCAATTAGTAACATTGAGTTCAACTGAGGTGTTTTAGGAACAGGAACTTCTACAATTCCATTTCCACTGCATGTTTGGGCTGCAGACTCTCTGTTCCGGATGGTTGTTAGGGATTAAATTTGGAAGGAATGGAAATTGAGAAGTCCAGAACATGCTGTGGTAAGCCCTAAGCTGGAACTCACAGGGAACCAGAGTTTTGTGCTCTTAGGAGCAGGAATTATTTGGAAATGTCTAAATGTCTGATGGTGGGGATTTTTTTGTGGCTTCCAGTACAAAGCAGAGCGTGAGTGGATCCTCAGATTTCTTGGGGAAGGGCTGTGTGACAAACGTTGCTGTGAGCTTTATGACTGCCAGAGGATTTTCCAGGTCATTCTTTCCTTTTTCAACAGTCTTTGGTGTGATGAGGGCTCCCAGATAAGAATTTAAAAAGAAAGCACCAAAAAACCCCAAACCACAGAAGTCTGCATGGCTTTGAGATCTCAAGTACAAAGCAGAAAGGAGCAGCTGGACTCTGCCTTTGCCCTCCTGAAAATCTGTTCCTTGTTGATTTATGTGTGGAGGGGGAAATAATTGCTTATGTCTAAACCAGTCACACCCTTATCCCCTGAAACTGGAACAAGTTGCTGCCATCACGGAGCCTTACGTGGATACCATGGTTTTGTGCCTACAGTCAGGGCCTTTTCTTTTTTGGGAGTCTCCATTCCCCAGGCAGCACATTTGTTACCTGAACAGTGGTTCAGCAGGAGCGAAACTCACATGCCAGGAGCTCTCAGGTTTGGGAGCATCCACCCTGAGTATTTCAGGTATTGAAACATTGAACAAAAAGAAAAAATTGTCTTGCTACCTGAAGACTTCTTTTAAGAGTAGCACCTGTGGTTTGAAGCTTTGAATGGAGAATGTCCTTCCTTCCCTGGAGTTGCTGAGAGTAGGTGCTGTTCACTTCACCTTGAAGTTGATTAGATACCAGTCCAATTGCTAATTCTAAGTTAGATAATTAGATCCTGACTGTAAAAGAACAAGTTATATTTTCTGTTTCAGAGTCGTATTCTGGAGATATTACAAAGTGTTGCCCATGCCAACAGAGCTGCCTATGAGCTGATCCAGGATCACAGCCTCCTCACATGGGTCCTGCACAGCTTAGAGAAAGGTAACCCAAAGAAGTACAGGAGAAATGGGAACAATTTTACTGTCCACAGTAGAATAATTATGTGACTGACTATGAAAACAAGGGTGACAGGCAGGGAGCCAGGGGCACCAAGGGCTGTACTGGCAGAACTTGATGAACTCTGAGGTGTCCCTTGTGGTGTTGAAAACAGAATTGAGATGCTTTCAGGTTGGTAGAAGGGATGATTTTGGGAGGGCTTCATGATTTGGAAAACACTTCCCTGAAAAACCGAGAAAGCAAAATGGCACCTTGTATTGGTGTCTTTATCTTTTGAATTTCAAAAACCCTCAGTTCACATCCTGTCACAGGACCTGCTGCATGGGAAGTGGCACAGTAATAATGGCTTTGAGATGTCTAGAACATTCCTCCTGCCCTTGCCTCTCCCTCACATACATTTATATACATGAAAACTCTCTTCTGCACAGAGTGCCCTGACAGGTTCAGGCAAGTGCACCAAAAGTGCACTAAGAATATGGTCCCCTGTTGGTGATGGAGCAGCCGCTGGTGAGGATCTGCCTTCCAAATGTGTTTTTTTGTTTTGTTGTTGGTTGGTTGGTTTTGTTTGTTTATTTTGTTTTGTTTCTCACATTTCTGGAAAGCAAGGTGATAAATAAAATGATTTCCAGACTCCATGGCTAACAAATTTAGGAGACAAGAGAGAAAACAAGAATCAATACCAGGAGAAGAGGAAACTCCTTCCTATTCAGCTTGTAAATGAATTTCTGTATGTTTTGGTCACCTTAATCAAACATATTCGGTAAGTCCTTTGTCTTGTTTTTTGTTTTAGTTGGTTTGCATTTCATCCTCTGTCCAGTTTGAACTTTATTAAGGCCAGGATTTCTTTATCTCTGGTAGATGAACAGCTTTTTTCACCTTCAGTTTGTGTGTTGAGTAGTGAATTTGGATGAGATTTGTTTGACAGGAGGCTTTAGGTGTTTGAATACATGGGGGAAAAAAGTGAATTGTGATGCACAGTTGCTGTCAAGTCCTACATCCTTTTGGCAGGACTAATATAGATCTGGCCAGGCTGACTGAGTTCTTCAGCCCCCTCAGCTCTGTGCTGGAACACCGTGCTGTTGCTGTTGAGGCTTTTAGGGAGATAAGGTGTTTCTCAGTCAATGACAGTGTCCTCTCCAGCAGGGAGCTGCTGCTGCACAAGTGCAGCCTGGTCAGCAAAGACCTGCAGCTGCAGGAGGACCTGCAGGCCCTGGCTCAGAAGTGCCAAAATAAAGAACTGCTCAGTAAGTGCTAAACTACTTCAAGGAAGGCATATTTTGTTGCAGCTGTTACAGACCAACAGTACAAGTGAGGCAAACTTTTCTGGAAATAGTACTAGTGCATTCTGCCAGACTGATGTAGCTTGAGGGAGCAGGAAAGGAAATGGAAAGGCATTTTTCAGGTCTTCCTTGTGGTGAATTCTAAGCTTAACACAATTTGGAAGCTTTGAGGAAACACAGAGTAAAAAGGGAAAGAGCATTAAAATGGAACTTAGTCGCAAATCTCATGTCAGGCTTTGAAAAATAGTATTCTTTAGTGAAATCTTAAAAGAGAAAACAGTGCCTGGAGGCTCTGTGCTTAAAGGTTTGAATCACTGAGTGTGCATGTGTAGTGGTTTTGAAAGCAAAACAAATGAGAGACTCCAAGTCAGAGATACAATTTAATAGGAAGAAGGGAATAAAGGTAAAATAAAAATAGATTCAATAATACAAAAGACCACTGACAGAGTCAGAATACAACCTGATCAGGGTGATGGAAGCAGTCCAGATAAGGTGGTCTTCCTGAAGCAGTGATCCCATAGAAAGGTCTGGTAGCTCGAGTCCTCTGGGAATCCAGTGGGTAAGCCCCCTCAGAGTCTCAGTTTATATCCAGGCTGGAATGCTTGGTTCCTCCTTCTGGGCGGAGCATCTCACAATGGGATAGTGAGTCATGTGATAAGGCCTGATGGGCCCATTAACAGGCCTTATCCAGGAGGGGGTTATCTGTGAGTCATGTGGCAAGGTGCTGATGGGCCCATTAACAGAAGATAATCCAGAGGGGGGAGGCAGGGAGCACTGCCTCACTTGGTTTCAACAGTTCATGAAGATGGTGATAGAATATACTTCAACCCAGGACAGCATGAGATCGAGATCTGAAAGAGTGATGTGTAAGTAAAACCAATAAATAAAAAAAGCAAGCAAAAATTAAATAGTTGACTTTTCTTGTTGTCATCATTTTTAAAGAAAGGAAAAATATATCAGGACTTGTGAGACTTCTCTGTGAACAAAAAGTGCAAGGAACTTGGGAGTGGGAGGTCTAAAAACAACATTGGTTTCCTGCAGCAGAAACTGTTTTTGGTGCACATTGAAGCTTCTCTAGGTTTGTTTAAATGTTCTGTATCAGTTAAGAAAGTATCATGTATTTAGGAGATACTGTAGAAGCCTTGGCTTTTCTAAAGTTTTTCTCACCCTTTAAAACTCCTCAGAAAGACCTGAAAGGAGCTTTTGGAGTGATGGCTGTAACTTACTCTCTGTGTGGGCTGTGCTGCTCCAGGCTTCAGGAGCTTCTCTCATCTCCAGGCTGGGTGATCCAGGTTGGAATAGGCTTCCAGCCTGGAGTCCCTGGGAGCTCCCAGAGCTGAATTCGGGAATCCTGATGGTCTTCTTGGGTTTAAAAAGCTTTAATGGCTTTGAAAGACATTTAGACATTTATATCAGACATAGTTTGTTTTTATTACCTTTTTTTTTTTTTAATTAGAAAAAAGAGCATTGATCCATCACTGCTACTGCAATGTGCAACAAAAGCCCATCTTCCCTCCACTTGGAACAGGTGAGAGATGGAAGTAAACCCCAAAGGCTTTTCTGCTCATTGATTATATATACGTGAATTTTATTGGGAACTCTCTGCAAAATTTGATAAATTGTTCTTGAATGTGGCCATGAAGGTAGCTGAACATGCCAGCCCAGATCTGCAAACACGCAGTGCCAGAACGAGAACCTTTGAAATGTAAACCAGGATTTATTCAATTGACTCACGACTGCGTCCTGTGGCCAGGTCCTTTGTACAAAGGACTGTAAAGGGAAAAACCAGAACTGCACATTCCTTGTGATATGTACTGAATTTTCGGGAAAGGGGTGTTATAAATGCAATAGCAAAATCGGGTTAATATAAAAAAACAATTTATTAGAAAAACAATCCCAATCACCAACAACGAGAAAAACCACGACAAAAGGGGTTGTGCAGCGCTGGGTGGACAGGGATCTGTTCCCAAGAGGTACAGATTTCCCAAACCCACAAAGGAAGGGCTGCAGCTTGGGGTTTTTATAGGGCTTTTCAAATCCCGAGGCAAAACCCGCAGGAGGAACAGTCTAACAAAAGAGTCGAAGTATAGGGTTGAGTAGATTTCCCGTATTCGTTGAGCTATGTCAACAGCGAGATGGAAGAAGTCTTTCACATGCGAATTCTTCTCGATAGTTCCTGATTGCATCAGTGGGTGGACTCCAAGGAGTGAAGTGTCCTGGCTGGGTGTGATACTGATCAGTATCTCGGCTGGCCAACTTCTTTGTCCTGCTTGATAGTCTGTGTCCTGCTCTTTGTCTCGTTCTGATAAGCGGCGACAACGAGCCGCAGCTGTCTGACTTGGGAAAGAATTCTTAAACAGACTACATTTTTATACTTACATATCAACACCAATAAAACATATATCTTTATATTTCTCTCCACGAATTTTTATCCACTGCCATATTTATCACAGGGGTAAATAAAAATGAGATGCAAATAAGGGAATTGCTTCGACATGTAAATATTATTGTAATTTTTAGCTCTGTAAAAAGACTTGAGTTAAATTTTTTATTTCTTTAAGAACCCGCAAGCCCTTTAGAGGCTACAGTTTTTGTCATGAAGAATTACTGGCAGCTGACATGAGGAAATCTGTGAGCCGAATCTAGCTGAGCTTAGCCAAGTTTAACCAAATCTAGCCAAGTTCGGCCGAACCGNACCAAATCTAGCCAAGTTCGGCCAAACCGAGCCGAGTTTAACTGAACCGGGCCGAGTGCAGCCGAACCGAGCCGAGTTTAATTGAACCGGGCCGAGTGCAGCCGAACCGAGCCGAGTTTAACTGAACCGGGCCGAGTGCAGCCGAACCGAGCTGAGCGGCGCCGAGCTCGGCTGAACCCCGCCGCCTGCTCTCGTGCCCATTAATTAGCGCGAGTGCAGGCACTGCTTGGTGAGCTCCTGCCCGACCCTGCGCTCCCGTCTGTGTCCATGCGGTGGCTTGTGCGGCTCAGCAGCAGGAAAACACCAAGCTCTGTGTGTTTAACGTGAGGTGGCCCCGCTTCCCCGGGTGGTGCCTTGGCCCGGTCCAAGCCGAGCCCCGCCGAACGCAGCGTCCTGGACAGGGCGGGGCCCGGGGCGGGCTCGGGGCGGAGCCGGGGCTCTGTGAGGTGGACCCCGGAGGCGGCCAGGGGTGGGGCCGGGCGGTACCGGGGGCGCAGCCTCAGGGGCGGGGCCCGGGCTCGGCTCAGGTGCGCGGGGCCCCAGGGCGGCTGCGTGGGGCCAGGCCGAAGTGATTCGGTCCATGGAAATCGCCTCACCAGCCGTTTCCTCACGCTGAGCATGTGGTGGATGGGAGCCTTCTGTCCGGGCTCACAGCTCTGGACAGGACGGGATTCGGCTTCCCCTCCTGCCCTCCCCCTACCCCTCCTTCCTCTTCCCCG
>VXBN01007271.1:50305-123894 GCA_013397395.1 Sinosuthora webbiana | reverse complement strand
TTTTTTTTGGTTGGTTATTTTGGCTTGGGGGTTTTTGTTTTTGTTGTTGTGGTGTTGTTGGTGTTGTTTTTTTTTTTTTTACTACGAGACTGTCTTTATCTTAACCCAAGGGTTTTCTTGCTTTTAGTTTGTAAGTTCTCTCCACCACAGTTGAACCACAATTGATTGACACACAGGGGAATTTAGTGTCCATGTACTTCTGAGAGAGATTGAGTTGGGATAGGATTGAGATCCAATGAACAAAGATCTCAGAAAAAGAGTTGGTGAAATAGTGTATAAATAATGAAGGTTGTTTGGAATTTACTAGTAATTAGGAGTTGGAAATCTTATGATAAAAGAGCTCATTGCTATTCTGCCCTATCTCACAAAAGAGATAGCGTAGTAATCCTTTCTCTTACAAGAAAGTAAATTGCTTTCTTCTCTACTTGATTAGATTAAAGGTAAAGAACAATTTATGAATCAAAACTGCCCAGTGAAAAAGATTATGGTCTTACCAGGGAGACTTGACCTATAGCTATATTTTTAATGGAATAAGAGCCACAGCACTTTCTAGTCAGTGCTTGATTTGAATAATATTGCTTTTTTTGGCCTCAGAACTAAGCAAAACATCCTTGCTTACAGGCATATCAAATCAGTTCTGAAGGTTCAGCTTCAACTATTTTGTTCCTTTGTTTAAAATTCTTTTGCCTGTAAATCTCCTTTATGAAAAGTTTACAACTATGTATGTACAAATTATCTAGAGCTTTATATTTTATGGGAAGGACTGCTGCTGTAGCTATAACACCTTTGGTTTTGAACATGCCTTCCCTTGCAGGGTTGCTGTGAGCCTGCAGTGTAACAGATCAATTCATTGCACCACTCTTTGGGCAAAAGAATACAAGGTTTTTGATGCTGGCCCTCACTCACATTTAAAAAGCTTCCTCCCCTGGGTTCTTGTGCAAAGTTAGTAATATCCAGTATAAAACTGTCCATTTATCTTTTTTTTCTTTTAATTAAGAAATAAATGTCAGTTATTGGACATTTGAGTGTCACATATATAGAAAGCCATGGATCCATCATGATCCCAATAGTTTTGTTTCTAATAAATCCTTTTCTTCTCTTCCTCATAAATGAGATCTTTTGGGACAAGGTCTATTGATATGCCAATAGACGGTCCTATTTCAGCAAGATTGATCAATTCTTTTTGAAAATCTGAGGTTGTGAAACATTTAAGATTCTTTTTAAATTAAATGTTACAATGAACTTGCTGACAAATGTGAGATCTGGTTAGCACATCCTAGTCAATGTATCCTGACAAAAAATTCCCACTGTGGCAAACTGTGCAAAAGGAAACAACTGCTCTGACGCCACGCCAAGTTATGGGAACATCTACCTCATGGGAGCATCCACCCCATGGATATGTGGAACTTGACCTGTATGAAGGTGGTACTTTCAGAAGAATGACTCCAGGACCCCTTGGCACTGAGATGCCCAGGGTGAAGAACGATCAAAGAGAAGTCACTGGATTCACAGGTGCTGACTTGACATCTCTCTCTATTCCCCTCCCCACCTCCTCTTTTTTATTTCTTCCTATATCTCTACCTCACATTTGCTGTTGAAAAAAATCTGTATTATTGACTTCAGCTTATGGTTTTGTAGGTATCTCTCATCTTAATTCATGCAGACACATCTCTCGGTAATCAGATCATAACACAAGGCTCTATTTAAAAGATATTATTCACATCTGAATGTTGTTAATTCAAAATAAAAGTGAAAAGTGCTGTACTTAAGGCATTTGTGAAATCTGGGCTGAGAATAAATTATTTAGAACATGGATATAAAGGGTTCTTGGGAACTCTGGAAGGGAATGGTTAGGCAGCACAATATCTGCATTAGACAGATGTGCATTAGATATGGTACTTTTCAAATAAATAATACGTTAATTTAAATTTTCTATCTCTGGTTTTACGTTATGCTAAGGTGAAGAAGAAGGTCAATAAAGATGGATAAATGCTGCCAAATCTAATTTAAGAGGTCAAAGAATCTAATTATCTGGATAACTACCTTATGGCCATGGACAGAAAGAGGGTAAATCCAACAATGAAGTAATTGGTTACTTCCACTTGTAGAATTAAGATAATGCCAAGTAGCATGGAAAAGGTGCCAGATACATGCACAAGGTGCCAGGGTCGATCCTAAATGAATATGAGTGAGAGTCAGCAAAATTTATTAGAATTTCTTAGCATTCTATTGCTAAGATTGTTCTACTACTCTGAGAGCCTAACACTCATGCATGTTAACTAGATTCATGCATAAAGCATGTCCTTCTCTACGCACAGAGAATGACTTTGAGCTTTGGTTTCATATCTGCTTAATTTGAACACTATTAAACTCATAATTTTTACAATAACACTGTTCAAAACCCTGGTAGTTTGTGCAGAACTATGATTATTCTTCAAGAGAAAAAATTGTTGACTGCTTAAATTTTCCCTTGACATTACTATTGATAATTATTGATAGGCATGTGGATAAATACATCTTCATAGTATATGAGGCATCTTTCTTTGTTATTAAATTTTCCACTTAATTAACATTTTAATAAAATAATAAGGAAAAAAAATTACTTTTTATCTAGGTAAAAATTTTGAAAACAGTATCCATAAAAAAATATTAAACTAGCTTTTAAAACTCTTTAAGTAATGTAGACTTCACTGCACTTGACATGTCATTCTAAAGCATAGAATGCAATATTGCATCTAAAGGAAACAAGAGAAAAGTAAAAGGATAGATCAGGCTCCATCTGCTTCTCCCTTACAAGCCTAGAGATATTCCCCAAGGGAATATCTCTCTAGTCACTTAATTACTCTTTCAGGGATCAAACTGACTGGTCATTTCTTGCATGACATTTTTTGTCCTTTTTGAAACTGGGCATGAAGTTTCAAAAGTTTGCCCTTCTTAAGTTGTTAATATTCTATCCTAATCTCCACAAGGTGTTCAAAGATATTTGACAGTGTCCTTACAAGAATACCATATAGATGACTCAGGCCCCCTGCCAAGGTCCCACAGAAATGTGTGGATTGGGTTTGCACAAGTAATCTTTGACCCCACCCACAACTACTTCTGGTCCTTTTTTTTTCCCTTAAACAATTTTTGTTAAGCACAGAGACCTTGGAGATGCACATGAAGACTGGTTTCCACTTTTTTTTTTTTTTTAGTAGTTGCCTATTTGCAAACAGACAACGGCACAAGGCTTTTCAGAGATAAAAATTTCTCATCAGTAATATCTGTACTACAAGAAGTCTGTGTCTTATGTAAAGACTTAGCGCACTGACATAATATATATGCATTTGCATGAGTGCTAGAACTTCACTCTGAGAGACATACTAATTTTCTGACAAAAATGTTAATAGAATAAGCTTCACAAAACTGTAAGCAGTTACTTATAATTAAGTGTTATCTTCATTATAGACAGCCATCTTTTCCATACTAAAACTTCCCTTTCTTATTATTTGACACTCTCTTGGTATTTTGTGTTATAGAAACAGTTCCAATCTTGAGAGCCTTAAAAAAATACACCTGAGTGCCATATGGTGTACATTCTGAATATAAAACATGACCATTATTAAGTAAAATGTATATAGTTAAAATGCATGATTTAACTAAATTGCTATATATTGGCAAAACAACTAAAAATAACATAGAAAATCACATAAAGAGTTACAGTGTACAAGTGACATCATTCTACAGTATGATTGCTGTGTACACATCTAATTCATACATATGTGCCTAGTCTATGGCAAACTAAAATTAATGCATTGGAAACCATTTACAGCCACATGCACTGAAGGATGAAAAGCCAACAGACCATATTACCCATTTAGTGAGAAATGTTACCTATGGTTGGCATGGCGACCCAGTAAGAAAGCCAGAGGGCTCACTTGTAAATCATCGGGAACTTCAAGGATGGTGCTTTGGCTCCTAGATCTATCAATCAAACTGAGACTCACAAGCATGGCCATTAACAGCATGTTTTTCAAGGCTCATCACAGAAGTCAGACTCATTGCTTCTTGGAGTGTCTACCTTCCTCAGTCACAAGGTAGTGGAAAGGCAGAGCATTCAATGTGATCAACAAATTGGCAGTCAACAGGAGTCTGCCAAGGGGTATTTAAAACAAGAGTCCGATCTCATAAGGCCCTGGGAAGTTGTTTGAGTCAATTCATGGTCCAGAGATTAGAGAAAGACAAAGAACATCGTGAAAACTGCAGGTGAGGCTATTGTGATGTTCAGGTGCAGGAAGCACAACAGCAGAAGTGTAGAATTGTGTTTTTCTGTCAGTCTTGCTCTAGAGCACAGCATTTCTTGGTACATCATTCCAATATATGCAGTACATTTGTAGTGCTCCCAGAACTCTGAGCCAGAATTCAAGGTAGAATCTGCTTCTTTTCAGAAAACCCAAATGCTGGTTCAGTAGCTGACCTGGGAGAAAGAGAAGGATGGCACCTTTCAGCACATGATAAATTTTGCTTGCAGAGAGAGCTATGCTGGGAAGAGGTGTGTGGATGGAGGGAAGGGAAGGAGAAGGAAAAGGGGAAGCGGAAGGGGATATGTTTCTTAATAGGAGAGTAAATGCCCAACTATTTGTATTTCTGCAATAAGTATGATCCATGGTTTAATGAGATACCAGCAGGGCCATCACAATGGGGAAAGTATTAACATTTTGACTGATAAGAAAGAGAGAAATATTAACAGAACAAGAACTGACAGAGAATACTAAAAGAAAAGAATGTATCTGGATGATATCCTGATGAATGAACCACACAAAAATACTCTCAGGAAAACAATTAATCAAATAACCTTGAAAGCATGAAGCTAAAATTATAATTATAAAAGATGAAAGAAAATATATTATAAAAGAAAAGATAAAGCAGAATTTCTAGTAAAATGAATATGGAAAATAAAAAAATAATTAAAAATAAAAAGTAGATTGAACCTTTAATAACTAAATGAAATTTTGACAAAACAAGAGAAAATTAACAACGTATTTCCTGAAATCTACTAGAAGCTATATAAAATGTATTAAGAAATAATGATTGCAGTGGTACTAAAATAATACCCCCAAGACCAAATGAATTGATTTAAAATGAAAAGAAATGAAATTATTAAGGTTGAATAGAAAATCTCAAGTATATTATCAACATGGTCATCTCCTCTTTTTACATCAAGAACATCTTTTTCTGCTTCATTTTCACAGGTAAAAATGGATAAAGGGGAAAAACAGGGAGACGGAAAGCACCATTTCAAAATCAACACCATAATTTTTCATGGTTTCATATGCAGGAGCCAGAACAGCCACATAGTTTTGGTAGGTCTTGGTAAAAGTAGTGTCCTTGTTGATTTTATAAATGTCTAAAGTCAGAGTCCCTGATTTGCTGTAACAGTCAAGTTTTTTTCTTGCAGTCTGGCAGTAAATGTTGGGAAGGTGGAGTAAAATCTGCATACCCATACTGTGGAGTGATTTTTCCCCTCTAAATTCCTTTGCTGTCCAGAAGACAAAAACATTACTGTTACAGAGTAATAGCGGAAGTTTCATAGAAAATTGCTTATGATTTTAGTATAGATGTACTTTGTTTCAAAAACTGGTGCAAGTTCAAGTGAAGCCCAAGTATTTTCTTAATTTGCAATTATTTTGAATACAGGAACATTTCTACCCAGTGGAACGTATAACTTACCATTTCTGCCAGACTTATACTGACTTCAAAATTAGAAAGATTTGTTCTTTATGTGCTGTTTTACAAATTGCCTTTTGACAGCAAGTACGGTCTGTCCTTGCTTCTAACTTATTTGACCACTGCACTAATTCTGTTCTGTTCTCACCCGAGTCTCAGCAGTGGCATGATAAGTTTATCCAATGCTCAATTCAGTACGTACTGGCTCTGGGGAAGTAACGGAGAGGGTTGATCTGTGACTTCTTAAACATTTTACATCATGCACAGAAACCAACTGCAGACTCAGTGGGCAAGACACAGGCAGCAGAAATCCTGATTTCTCTGTTTGCATCCAGTTCTTTACCCAGTGATGCACCTTTTTTTTTTTTTTTTTGAGGATGATATGCAACTTATTGCTACAGCTGAATGATTAACTGCTTCAACTGAATGATGTGGTAATAGTGTTAAAAGAAAGGTGACAGTGAGGAAGAGATCACTGGAAGAAGGGATATGGTGTGATCTTAGCAGATAATTATACTTTCAGTTATATTGTAAATCTTCAACGTCATTTAAAATACAGCATATTTAATGACACAACCTGTCATTACCTGTATTTACTCAGTCTCCTGTTCCTAACAGGAGACTGAGTAAATACAGGTAATGACAGGTTGTGAGTGTAGATAGTCAAAATTAAATCAATACCTGTGAAAGCTCTGCAGGAAAGACCATGGTAACAACAATGAGAAAAAGAAATGCAGAGTACAACCAGAGGAAGAGATGGACAAGAAAAGGGAAAGAATTTTCTCCTACTGCCTTTGAATTGCAGACTGCTTTGTATTTTTCAGCTACTCATTTGAGCAGCTAAAAAGCATTTGTAAAATTAGGTATTCTTGTTTTACTTTTCACATTATAAATTCTGTCAGAATACAAAGATTCTGATACAAGCAGTGACTTTAATATTAGTGTGACATCCTTTGTTTAACACAGCATACAGGCATCATCACATCACTCTTATTAAGTCCTCTTTCCTGGTGTTTGCTACAGCAGCTAATGTATTCTGGAAAAGAGCATTCAACTTTGACTGACTGTAATAAATTGGGAGACCAAACCATGAAATGTACATGTTTCTGTCTTTCAGAAAGCAGTGGAAGACATTTTAAAAGGGTTTTTGTTTTTTTGTTGTTTTTTTTTTTTTTTTTTTTTTTTTTTGGTTTTTTTTTTTTTTTTTTTTTTTTTTTTTTTTTTTTTTTTTTTTTGGTTTTTTTTTTTTTTTTTTTTTTTTTTTTTTTTTTTTTTTTTTCCTGTTAACTTTTCTATATAGATAATTTGGGGGCTACATTAGACTCTAAGAGATGTATAACACATCTACATTCACACAATTATCACAGTTATAACTGTGTATCACACAGTTATATTCATTATTTCAGTAGTGAGGAATACAAATCAGGTTCTGTATGAAGGCACACATGTAGAACAGAGAGCAGCTTTTTCTGTGAGAATGATAAAATCACAGAACCAGCAAGACTGGTAGAGACCTTTGAGACCATCCAATCCAACTTTCCACACAGCACTGCCGCTGTAACCCCTAAAGCACTCAACCACATCACTAAGTGCCAGATCCAGATGCCTCTTAAACACCTCCAGGGATGCAGACTCCACCACCTCCCTGGGAAACATTCTCCAATGCCTGATTACCTTGACAGAAAAAAAAAAAAATTCTAATATCCAATCTGAATCTCCCCTGTCGTAGCTTAAGGCCATTTCCTCTTGTCCTCTTACTGCAAGCACAGTGAATGACTAGTCCCCACTTCACTACAACCTCCTTTCAGGTAAGTCACATAATATTTTTAGTTGGAAAGGTGTAGTGGTTTGAAAGCAAAACAAATGAGAGGCTCCAAGTCAGAGATTCAATTTAATAGGAAGAAAGGAAAGAAAGTGAAATAAAATAGATGCAATAATACAAAAGACCACTGACAGAGTCAGAATACAACCTGATCAGGGTGATGGAAGCAGTCCAGATGAGGTCGTCTTCCTGAAGCAGTGATCCTGTAGAAAGGTCTGGTAGCTCTGGTCTTCTGGGAATCCAGTGGGTAAGGGCTGCTTGTACTGTCCCAAATCCTAGATTATATCCAAGTGAGAATACTTGGTTCCTCCCCCTGGGCAAAGCATCTCACAATGGGATGATGAGTCACGCAGGGGGTCCTTGATGGCCCATTAAACAGAGATAGCTCCTGGAGGGAGTTATCTGTGAGTCATGGGAAAGGCATTTGATGGGCCATTAGCAGAAGATAGCCCAGAGGGAGGGGGCCTGGGAAAACACTGCTCCAACAATTGGATTCAACAGTTCATGAAGATGGTGATAGAATACTTTGTGCGCATCCTACACAATAACCCAGGACAAAAGGGTACTACTCAACAGGTCCAGCTCAGCAGGTCCAACTTCCAAGTGAATGGTCCACATGAGGATTGAATCCACAACCTCAGTGTTAAACTGACGGAGCACCGTGCTCGGGGTCACAACTACAGAAGAGATGAGGCCCCCTTTGGGCCTCCTTTCTTGAGACTAAACAACCATATCTCCCTCATAAGGCATATTTTCTGGACCTTTCACTTGTTGCCCTTCACTGGACATACTCTAGTATCTCCATGTCCTTTTCAAAGTTGGGGACCCAGAACTGAACTCAAGTGTGGTCTCACCAGTGGTGACTACAGGTGGATGGTCACTTCCCTGGACCTACCAGCTAGAGGATTGACAAAGGGAAAACTGCCACTGGCCTTCTTGGCCACCGGAGCACACTCCCAGCTCATGCTGAACCAGCTGTTGACCATGTCCTTTTCCACTGGGCAGCTTTTCAGTCACTCTGTCCCCAGCCTGTATGGGTTTGGTGTGACCCAGGTGCAGGACCTGGTACTTGGCCTTGTTGAACATCTTGCTGATGGTCTGCCTCAGCACATTTGTCTTGCCTGTCCACGTCCTTCTGCAGAGGCTTCCTGCCCTCCACCCAGCTTGGTCAACACTCCACACAGCTTGATGTCATCCATGAATTTGCTAATGGTAGACTCAATCCCCTCATCCAGACCATCAAAAAAGTTATTAAACAGGACCCAACACTGATCCTTGTGGGACAGCACTAGTGACCATTCAACTGCTGAGTGCAGCACCATTTACCTTCATTCTCCAGCTCCAGCCATGCAGACAGTTCTTAACTCAGCAAAGAGTGCACCTGTCCAAGCTGTGGGCTGCCAGCTTTTCCAGGAAAATGCTGTGGGAGACAGTGTCAAAGGCTTTGCTCAAGTCTAGATAGAGAATACCCACAGCCATCCACTAGAGTGGGTCACCGGCTCATAAAATGAACTTGGGTTGGTCTAGCAGGACTTCATTTTTCTATACCTATAGAGATGAGAAGAAAAGGAAAAAAAAAAAAAAAAGCCAGTGAGGTAATTAATAAATATATCAGGTAGAAAAGGGTGGATCACCCAGCAAAGTACTACCATGGTAGCAAATTGCTCTTATGTCAGCAGGATACCTTTGCTTGTGAGCAAGAACACTATAAAGGCCTCAGGATATCTAGCAAGCACCCAAGCCTCTGTCTTCAGCATTTGGTAGTTGGTACTGGGTTGAAGATAACCTGTCTGATGTCATAGTGAGTACGTATATTCTCTGGTCTCTTGGGTCAAATGGCCTCCCTGAAAAATCACAGGCCAGCTTTTGAAGAATGAAGAGTTCAAGTGAACACTAAACTCCTCCTGCTTCATATATAACTTGACTGTGTCTGCTGTGCACAATGTGATTGCAAGATGGCGTGCACTCAGGCATATGCATGAAAAGCCAGCATGAGAGACAGATTACTGTGATCTTAAACCTTTTACAGAAACACTGAGGTTGATAAGCAGTTCTTACCTCCAGCCATCTCTCATCTGGTGTCACAGGGAATAGCAAAGAGCAAGGATCTGAGGTGAAATTAACCATCAAGAATACCACCTGTGCCTTCTGAGCTAAAATACAGACCCCAACATGATCACAAGTGCAACACTATATCATACTGGTAATTCCATCCTCCTTGACTCAGTAAAGCAAACCAAATAAAAAGAGCTTCTCATCAGTCTTTTAGACAAGCCACTAATAGAAAGAGATTTTACAAACCCTAGATTCTACTGGAAATATTGGAGCCAATATTTCCTTTCATCAAAACAGAAAATTTCTGGTGGAGATTCATCTGCAGAAAAGCTGCTTCTGCTTTTCAGAGATGTCCCTAACTCTGCAGTTCCTTCATAGTTTTAACTCCAGCTGGCAACCAAGCCCCACAAAGACAATTTCTCCCTCTGCCCAGCATAATGGGTGAGAGAACCCTAAGGGTAAAAGAAATACCATGCGTTGAGATATAGACAGTTTAACACGAAAAGTAAAAGTTTTGCATACAAGCAAAGAAAAAACAAGGATTTGATTTCCCCACTTCCTGTGGAAAGAAATACTCCATCATGCCTAGTCTTAACTTGGGCAGAAAAGCACGACCACTCTGAATGTCCATCCCTTCCTTCTTCATTCCCCAGCTTCATATTGCTGAGAGGCTGATGAAGGTCTAGAACTAGGGTGGGTGACCCCAGCTGGCACAAATATCCCACAACATACAATGACACCATGTTGTCATGCTGAGCATATAAAGCTGGGAAAGACAGAGAAAAGAGGGAACAAGTGATGGTGTTTTTCTTCCTAAGTCAACATTAAATGCGATGGATCTTGGATTTCCTTGGGACGGCTGAACACCTGCCATCATGTCACTACATGGGAAGTAGTGACTGAATTCTGGTTTTGTTTTCCTTGTGCATTAAGGGATTTTTTCCTTATCAAACTGTTTTTGTTTCAGCCCATGAGTTTTCTTCTTCCTAATCCCACTGGAGTGAGCAACAGGCTGTGTGGCTAAAGCACATCACTCTTCTGTTTCTATTTAGTTTTCTTGTTGTTCATATTCTCTCACTGTTTGTTCAAATGGTTTTCCTGTGGGACCTGTCATCTGTTCTGTACAGTCTGTACATTCATCCCCTAAGTGGCATGTTAATTTTATTAAAGTAGAAGGATTTTCATTTGTGGGTAATTATAGAAGGAATGTAAATGGTTTTGTAAAGAGATGAAGATTCACTAAAAATGAATCACTGGCTCTTATAAAAAAAGAACAAACCAACAAAAAATCAAATGTTAACTTTTCTCAGATAGGGAGTGCATTCCTTTTTCTGCAAGCCTATGCAATCTTTAATACTGCAGTACTTAAGGCATCCTAGAAGGGCCAAAAATCTTCTTTGAAGGATAAAATTATTTTTGAGTGTAATAAAGTATGGGGTTTTCTCTTCTCCAAAATCTTCCTTTTCTTTTCTCTTCTCCCTTCTCCCATCCCTCCATTGATTTCGATCCCTGTCAGCACTTTTATGTTCTTTTTCCTGCTCTGGAGGGACATGAAATATAAGCACTTGTATCCCCACGGACAAATACTGTTGCATCAAATATAAGGAGCATGTAAGTTGCATATGCATTTTATAAACTGTGAGTTCATGAATAATTAGACTTTCTTTTTTAATTGAGGAGAAGAGGGAAAGAGAGAAAGAAGTCTTGAAACACTGTGGAGCTAATGGACAAATATCTGACTTCTTTCATGAGAAGATGACATGGAGTGCTCAGCCACTATTGTTTTAGGAATAGGACTGTTGCTAAGCAACAAGTCTCACATAATCTTGCTCAGCTTTTGTATCTGACAAAAATTGAGGTAAAAAGTTTGGAAAGCTAATGAGGAAAAAATAGTTTCAGCACAGAACAATCAATACTGTACCTGACCACAAAATAAACTACTAATGGGGACAGAGAAACCAAAGCTACTTATAGATATTCAAAAGCAAATTTATTATTATCAGGTATGTTTAATCGGTTGCATTCTAGTTTTCTTTTGTCTTTATGTCCTTCAGAAAATGGTGAG
Organism: Sinosuthora webbiana; assembly: GCA_013397395.1. NCBI lineage: Eukaryota > Metazoa > Chordata > Aves > Passeriformes > Sylviidae > Sinosuthora > Sinosuthora webbiana. The sequence goes on along the minus strand of VXBN01007271.1, from coordinate 112,246 downwards.
AATGGCTTCCTTGGATGTGACTGCAATAACATGAACAAACCTTATTGCTCAGTCAGTTTAACCATAGAAAAAATAATGAAGTGTTTCTTTTACTTTATGACAGTTAAGGATTCAGTAAACTGTACATAGACTAAAAAACATTGAGAAAATGAGTGGCATGAATTTTAAATTTTGCATGGATGGCTAAAAAAAAAAGGCTTAAAGCAGGGAGCAATTCATTACCATCTTTTTGGGTCAATACTAGATAGTAACTCAAATGCAAGTCATTGGTATTGGAAGACACTGTGCCTGCCAAAGAACATGAAGTCAGTGTTATTTTATCTTCTTGCATTCAGCTATACTAGTAATGAGCCTGATAATTTATCAACATATTTTTCATATTAAGTTGTAATCATCTGAAGAATCCAGCCTCAAGCATGCAATGCAAAAGCATTGTTTTTTATTGGTAACCTGCAAAAGATCACAGGTCAGATGCAGTGCCTAGCACTATCAAATTGTAATTAAATGTTGTTGGTTTTTATTGTTATCATGTTAACAGTACTGTTGTAGATGCAAGACAGCTGATTACGTTCTTTCCATTGACTTATATATGTTCAAGCAAGCATTTTTATCTTAAAAGACCAAACAAAATTCATAATGTAAAGGAAGGAAAACATTGGAAGCTGCATTTTAATGATTTAGGGAGTGACTTGTGCAACAAGACCTCTATCATGCTTTAGCAGATGATGTGGTTAAAGGAAAAATGTAGAAAAATAAACCAAACTGGTCCTTAATCTTAATAATTACTTTATGCTTATTAAAAAAAAAAAAAAAAAAAAAAGAAAAGAAAAATGAAAGAGATGATCCTTGACACAGAATAATTTAATTTAACAATGATGTTTTTAATGCCTTCCTGTGTGGAAGCCTTCAGTAGAGCCTGCACTGTTTTAGTGCAGGGGCTTTTGGAAAAATTCGAGAACCTTATTCCCAAAATTAATAGAGGCTTAGAATGAGCAGCATAATTTTTCAGTCTTTAAGGCTGAGGGACAGGATCTATCCTACTTTCTCAGCAGGAATATTTAAAGCAAACCTTGAAACAGAAATAAACATCAAGAATATTGAATTGAAATGAATCTTGTAATTTTTCTAGTTGCCAAGTTTAACATAAGCCTCGTTGTTCACAAAAGTAAATCAAAGGCAGTTCACTAACAGGAAAAGCCATCAGTATACTATAAACAATTCAGTAAAATCATATGAAAGTGATGATAATGAAAACATTAATCTCATTTGCTATCACCAATATTGCAAAATTAATCTTGTGTCACTGAAGTGGAAGGCTGCTTATTCTTGATGTTCCTGTTGGCTTCTGTTTGTTGGGTCTGATTGCTGTTGTTAATGGCTTGCTAGCAGAGACAAACAGGAAAGATCTGTACTGTAGGCTGAGCAAGATCAAAGCATGCTACTGCTTGTTCGTTGCTGAACATTTTATTTTCTTTTCTTCTGGAAAGAGGAAAACATATTTTTGTCATGGCTTGCCCAATTTAAAGTATCAATGACTGTCATCCTTTCATTTTCTCATAACCTTCATGAGATTGCTTCACAAGTTTTAGCTTAAGAAAGGGTGCTATGCTTCTATCTTTATAAGTAATTTTCCACAACTTGAAGGTTTTCTACTTTTGACATTGTGACAAGATATTCCAGAATACATTTACTAGGATTTGAAATCTCAGATGTATCTTTTTTTTTTCCTTGTAGTGTTTTTTGCAAAGCTCTTCTGATCTCATAAATCCTTTGTGCTGTAATTCTTAAATAGATTCTTTTCCATTGGTTAATCTTAAAAGAAAGATTCATCTCTTTTTAAATGCCTTTGTAGAGAAGGTTATTATCAACTTTTGATTAAGGAATAGTTAAACTACTGCTGGATACAGAATTAATTTTCTTTTTTAATTCTACATATTTATAATTAAACTGGTTATTTAAGGAAAGAACTATTTAATTCACCATGTTATATTTGTGTGTCTCAAAATGACAAAAAGAAATACTGAGACACACAAATTATTTTACTAGATTTTCTTAGGTAGGTCAATCCTTGTTTCTGCAGAGCTCCACCTGCATATGCATATGCAGTTTCCTCTACCAGGAAGCACTGCCTGACATACTATGCAAGAAAACACTCCTTCAGAGTAAGTGAGTAGAAAATACTCTTGTCAGAGCAAGAACATAGGATTCCAGAGTAAGTGAGTAGAAAATACTCTTGTCAGAGCAAGAACATAGGATTCCATATTATGTTTGTGTTGAACTATTCATTCTGAAATGCAAACTACTAATTGCAACAATTAGCAGTGTTTTAAGGAACAGGTGAGGAGTCTCAAAACCCATGATTTTGGTTAGAAAATGGTTCATAGCATGTGTACACCACTGAAAACAAGACTCATTTCCCCACAAAAAACACAGAATAGGGCACTACCCTATGGCAATATGATAACAAAAATCTGACAAAAAATATGTGCAGTAAATAACTACTAAATCCATGTGATCATGCCTTCATCATAGCTATATTAAACCTCAAAAAATAAAATCTATCCCAAATATGTCCCTTTTCTTACACAGGTTTCATTCTTGATTTAATGCCTAGCTTTTGCTTTTAAGCATAAGCTGTAGAATTATTCCAGTTTTGATTTAAATGAATTGGCATGATTGCTGCAGCAGTATTTTTTGGTATTTACTGTATAGACAATTACCTGTAAGTGCCTGTTGAAAAATTTTTCTTGTGATCATTGTACCTTGGAAATATATGGAAAATTATTGTTATTGACTGTGATAGATATTGTAGGATTAATTCGTGTTTTCTTTTTATGATACTTTATAAACCTATTTAGAGTTAGTTTGTGTGTTACTGTATAATGTTTTAAGCCTAAGGAATGCAGGGTTCCAAGAAGATATTCCTTGGCCGAATAGCAGAGAATCTCCCATCGCCAAAAGAAAGGAGTCCCCCACCCATGGGAGATGGGGCCAAGCACCGCCATCATCAGCCATCGGCCGAGCACTCAGCACCCCATATCCTTCATCCCAATCTCATCAAGGACATACATCTCAATACCTGGTTCCAGTAAACCCAGACATAAGTTTATGTCTCCCCGGAAAAACTATTCACCGAATTCACATCCAAAAAGGAAACCATAAGAATATGAACGGAGGACCATACACACAATGAACCGATGAAGTAATCAGTCACACAAGCCCAAAGACTGTATAAAAATGGGGCCCTGCACACTCCTAATTTGTGAACCAGAGGGGGATTCTGTGCCATAGGGGCAGGATCTTCGGTTCACCCAGCGCCGATTCCTGGGATCGGAACTGAGCTTTGGTTGTGGTTTTATTGGGGTTTTTCTATTCCTCAAATTCTTGATTTTTGGTTTGTATCAATAAATTTTGTTATTAATATTTTTAATTCACGGATTCGGCTTATCATTTATAACATTGACTAATACTAGCTGGAAATTATTTCTTTACTGTTTCTGAGGGGAGCCAATTCAGAAGCCTTTACAGTCTGATTTTTCAACCCATGTTTTTTCCATCTCAAATCTTATGGCAAGAGGATGAAAATGAGCGAGACAGCTGAAAGAGAAGGAGATTGTACCAGAGAAGAAGAACCCATTGTGGAATTCCTAGTGGGTCCAGAAGTGGAAGACAGCTGGGAAGAAGAGGTGTTGTGTCAAAGAAACACTTATTTGTGGAATTCCTAGTGGATCCAGGTGCAGTGCCTTGAGGAGAGTATCAAACCATTTGAAGAGAGATATTCTGTAGAAATTAAAATATAATTTGGTTATTGAAACCTTCGCTTCCCGGTATGATCCAGTCTCCTGTGCATAAAAAGTAGAGTAAAACAGTAAAAACAAACAAACAAAAAAAGCACCAAAAAACCCAACCCCTCCAACAAACAAACAAAAAATCTTGCCACTCATTGGTTATGTGACATACTGGACAGCTTTAGGGCAACTGAATTGTTTTCAATCTTCAGGTCAGCTGAGTTTGCCTACTTATCCTGTGCATGCAGTGCATTACGTTGAAACAATTCCTCTTATTCCAACTATAATTTCTAGCTTCTCTGCAGGATGAGTGTTTTCTTGAACCAATTATTGCTATAAAGTTCCAAGCCAGAGAAATTGTCCACATGTCACTTTGGAGATGCCCCACTATATCACTTTTCAGATTATAATACACATCTCCTTGTTTCTTGACTTGACTTTTATGTTATATATGGTTAGAAACTTTTTTTTTGTGATTATGCACACTTCTGTCTTTAAAACAAAAAGAAATCTGTAAAGGCATTTCAGTGTATCTCCCTAATTATAGTGCACCAAAATCTGTTCTTTATCAGTTGACCTCCCTCAGACCCAGAATACTGTCTTCTAACAAACAAGTAGGTGCTTAGCAATTCCCTTTCAACTCTCCAATGTTAATTACTACTCAAGTACTTTCCCCTGACCTGTAGTTTGCCATAGCAATAGATGCATCTGCACTCCAACCTTTTGTTTGAAGGCAAGAAATATCAAGCAGATGCTAGCTCTCCTTTGGATCAAGTGACAATGGTCATATGGTGAAAATATAACAATTTCCTTCACTTTCAGTGTCATCTCTAGTGCTAGAATGTAAGAAACAAAATGCTGTCCAGTATGGAGTTTCTGTAATGAAATTTTATGGTGAGGCAGATTGCTATAATGTCTTTAAAAATAGTTATAATTATTTTTACCTTAATTTGTGGTCTGAAGAATCCAATACAAAAGAATTTTAACTTATTTTCTTTGCATAGCAGTGGAAATTGGCTAAGATTGCAGGGATCAGGAAAAGCCACCCAGGAGCCATCATCAGAAGGTCCCTGTCTTTCTAACTTCAAGGCGGTGGTGTGGCAATCTCACCAATAGTGAGCAACCACAGTAAACCAACACAGAAGCTTTTGTTTCACAGGCAAGAGGCCAGATTGGCCCACTGTCCCTGCTGGCCACAGGCCATTCTCAGCAGGAGCCACCGCAGACCCTATCTTATTCCAGTGCAACACCTTTACAGGTAGTACACAATTTTGTTCTGGATGTCTGACTCCTAAAAATGAGAAATAGCATTAATTAGAGCTCAACACACTGCAGAAAGGTACCAATATACTTCAGGTTTGCCCTTCCATATTCCTCCTATTCTGCTACCCTGCTATTGATAACTCTCTTCTTCCTGACAGTCATGTTAAGTGATTATGTCTTTTATTTTCTTACTGTTTTGTGGTTTTTTTTGGTTTTGTTTTGTTTTGTTTTTTTGTTTTTTTTGGTTTTTTTGTGTGTGGTTCAGTTTGATTTTTTTGGGTTTGGTTTTTTTTTGGTTTTTTTTTTTTGTTGTTGTTGTTTTTTTTGTTTGTTTGTTTCATTTGGTTTGGTTTTTTGTGGTTTTTTTTTTTGTTGTTGTTGTTTTTGGGTTTTTTTTTTTGTTTGTTTGTTTTGCATTTAACAGTGCAAATGCTAGCTAAATGGGGAAGCCATAGAGCACAATTTTTTACTTGTTATGCATTTTCAAGCCAGGGCTCTGAGGCAGAAGGTTATTGTTGATTCTACGTGAGATAGATGATGATACATCTTCTTCCCTTCCGTTTTAAATCCTCCCTCTACTTTTTATACATTTTGCTACAGTGGTGTAAATTTTCACCTCTCCTTATTTCTTTGCTGGGTTTTTCTCTGGATTTAAAATTACTTCATGGATGACAAAGGAACTTTCTATTGACTGTGCATTTTCAATAACAATGCAAAAAATAAACTAACTTTACTGTTAATCATTTACAATTTGATAGGGGTATGCTGGTCATTTATTTCTGTGGTCAGTGATAGGACATGAAGAAATAGCTTAAAGCAATTACCAAGTTCTTCCATAAGAGGATGATCCAGCAGTGGAACAAGCTCCCCCAAAGAAATTACTGTCACCCCAACTCTGTGGGTATTCAAGTGCAAATAAGCAATGCTCTGATATGATTTATATATGATATATGATTTAATTTCTAGATTGCCCAGCATGGAGTCAGGGATTCAATTCAATGATCTTCATGGGTACTTTCCAACATCCATGAGGATATTGTAAAATTATGAAATCAACGAAGTACAGATGATGGGAGTTCAGTAGAGAGACTACTGGAATTGCACCCTTGCTTCCCTGGGATGGGGACAGATTTAAAGGATAGGAGTCAATGGTAAAACTTTTCCACCTGCTGGAACAGTTGCATCTCCTCTGTGACTATTCCTTGGGGTCCTCTCATAATTGCTATGAAGATCTGCATGTGTAGCTGAAAAATAATGAGGATGGTGGTTCATCTAGCTTGGAAGTGTTTCTGAGGCTGTCAGCTTATGCCTTTTTATCAAAAACACAAGGGGACTATTTAATAACCTGCTACACCACTTAGGCCCAGGTCTATAGGGCTTTGTGGGATTCACCCAAGGATACTGAGAGACTTGTCAGAAGAGCCCATTGAGCCACTTTGCAGCATTTATCAACTGTCCTAGATAGCTGGGGTGGGCCCAAGATAACTGTAGGTTGGCCAGTGTGATGCCCATCCACAAAAAGTGTTGGAAGGAGTATCCAGGGAATTATGGGCCTGTCAACCTCAGTGTGGGCAAAAGCTATGGAACAGACCATCCTGAGTATGATCAGACAGCACATGCTGGACAACCATGGGATTGGGCGCAGCCAACACAGATTTAGAAAAGGTAAGTCCTGCCTGTCCAACCTGATCTCTTTTTATGAAAAGTGACCCACTAAATGGATGTGGGAAAGGCTGTGAGTGTTGTCTTTAGTAAAGCCTTTGATATCATTTCCCACAGCATTTTGCTGGAGAAACTGGTTTCTCACAGCCTGGAAGGGTGTTCCCTTTACTGGGTAGAAGACTGGCTGGATGGCGAGGTCCCACTGGTGGCTGGTCACAAGTAATGTTCCTCAGTCCTATTTAATGTCATCAATGATCTGGACAAGGGGATCAGTCACTTTGCAGATGACACCAATTTGCGTGGCAATGTTGATCTGTTGGGGTTTAGAAAGGTTCTTTAGAGGGATCTAGACATGCTACATTGATGGCTAGAGGCCAGTTCCATGAGGTTCAACAAGATTAAGTGAGATTTTTGTAGCTGGGTCACACAGCCCCCCACAGTATTGCAGGCTGGGGGAAGAGTGACTGGAAAAATGCCCTTTGGGAAATACCTTGGGAGTGCTGGTTGACAGTAGCTGAACATGAGCTGGCAGGGTTCCCAGGTGAACAAGAAGACCCAGGGCACTCTGGCCTGTATCAGCAATAGTGTGGCCAGCAGGACCAGGGAGTGATTGTCCCTCTGACTAGGCTCTGGTGAGGCAGAACCTTGTTCAGTGTTGAGTTTCGGGTCACTTACTACAAGAGACAGACTGAGGGGCTAGAGAATATCCAGAGAAGAGCAACAAGGCAAGTGAAGTGTCTGGAGACTAAGACCTATGAGGATTGGCTGAGGGAAGTGGAGTTATTCAGCCTGGAGTAAAAGGAGTCTCAGGGGAGACCTCATGTTTCTACAACTCCCCTGAAAGAAGGTTGTAGTGAAGGAAGTGTCAGTCTAAAAAAAAAAAAACAATGAAATTTGAAAGCCTAGGAAAATGCAAGAAGGTCAGCACCAAAAATTTCATTAACATTTTGCAGCTGTTTACTTCACTTAAGTAATTTTATGGGAAACAAATTAACACCTACCCATCAAGTTTTCTTTTAAGTACATAAATTCAGTGTTTAAACAGTCACTGTTTTGAGAGCATGAAAAGTCTCACTTAGCGTCAAATGCAATACACTGAGTACAGTGTATAGTTCAGTAATTTAACCAAAATTTTAGAGTGCAATTAGAAGGAGGAAATAGACTAGCTCTGTGGGCTGGTTTTTGGTTTATTTTTTTCTGTAAACAATTGCTATAGGTATATAAATTAAATTAATGCACAGAACTTTCAAAAATGTCAATGGTGCCTTCAGGGGAATATATATAATAACGCTGGCTAAATTACATGTAAACATGGGACTCATTGAAGTCAATAGCAAAATCCCTGTAAAGTATAAAAGGACCAGCATTTTTCCTTAGGGGCATCTTCTGAGAAAGAAGAGATACTAACTGCATTTGTTAACTTAATTTCTTCTTCAGCACTGCACACTCTTTGCATGGAGAATGGGTCTCAGGAGGTAATGTAAAGTATTCATGGAGCTGGGTTAGATTATTCAGCTCAATATTCAGCTTATTTTCAGTCACGTAACACAATAATGGAGGGTCAACCTACTTTGCTTAAGAAGTTATAGGTATGTCAATAAGCAAACATCTAGCTGCCCTAAGTCTGTGAGTCTGTGGTTTGCTCTACTATTGTTTTTTGCCTTAAAGGCTCACTTAAAAGAAATTGCATGTCTTGGGTTTTGTAACAAAAAAAAAAAAATCTATTTCATCTATTGAAATCCACTTGGGGTGGTGTTTTTACTTTATCTGCTGTAACTCCAGGAGGGAGGGTGCAACTGCCTTTCTGTTAGCAAGCCAGCTAAAATTAAGTGAAGAATTGTTGCTCATTGTTCAGCCTCCCATTACCTCCTTCTGTTAATGGGCCATTAAAGCTCACCAATGACATGACACATTACATCATCTCATTGTGAAATGCTCTACCCAGTAAGGAGAAGCCAAATCATTTCCATCTAGATAAAAGGAGCCACAAGTGCCACCAGCCATCCCGTGTTCCCAAGGGACTCCCAGAGGAAGACTGGACCTATCTCTGGACCCTCTTTTCTCTACGGAGCCATCTCTGCTTCCAACAGGACCATATCTTCCACGCCAGGAGGGCTTACTTTGGACAGCTTCCAAAACCCTGACCAACAGGGTATCAAGTTGTATTTCCGACTCTGTCAGGGTTTTCCAGAATTTCTTGTTTGTTTGTTTGCTTGCTTATTCTTCTGTACTACAACATTTGTATTTTTTATATCCCTAGTAAAGACCTGCTATACCTATTCCCAAAATCTTTGCCTGACAGCCTTTTAATGGCAAATTTATAACAGTTTAGAATGGCGGGGGGTGGCTTACATTCCAATCTCCCCTGGCAGATACCTGTCTATCTAAACCAAGAAACTGCATCAGCTTTTTCCACTAATCATTCAAAAGAGTTATTCAGAGAACTAAAGACCATTCTGGCCAAATGAGAAGGGAAAAGCTATCTTCTAGCAAAAGAAGGCTTTTGTTGTCAGAGCCTGAATTTGAATACTCCACTGGTGGAGAAATTACAGTGTACTGAATTTTCATGGCAAGATCTTGGCAATGGTGTGATTTCTGTGAGAAGCTCCTAGAAGCTTCCTCCATATCCAAAAGATTCAATTCCATATGGCTCCAAGCCAGACTAGGCCCTGGCCAAAGCTGAGTCCATCAGACATGGTGGTAGCACCTCTGGGATAACAAGTTTAAGGGGAAACATTACTGTAAAATGCCTATTTTAAACAGGAAGAAGAGGAGTGAGAACACGTGAGAGGAACAGTCCTGCAAACACAAAGACCAGCGGAGAAAGAGGAGCAAGAGGTGCTTCAGGCAATGAAACAGAGATTCCCCTTCAGCCTGTGGTGCAGATGATAGTGTGATAGGCTGTGGTCTGCAGCCCATGGAGGTCTGTGGTGGAGTAGAGACCCACCTGCAGTCCCTATCATGCAGCAGATGGATGGTCCTGACAGGAAACTGTGACTATGTGGGAATCACATGCTGGGGGAGGTTCCTGGGAGGACCTGTTCAAGAGAGTCCTGGAGCAGGTTTGCTGGCAGGACTTGTGAGCCCATGGGGTACCTGTGATGGAGAAGCTCATGAAGGTTTGCAATCCTGTGGGAAGGACCCCATGCTGGAAGGGAAATTTGTGAAGAGACCCTGCCAGGTGAAGGAAGGAGTGGTAGAGACAATGTGTGATGAACTGATGCAGCCCCCATTTCTCATCTCCCTGCGCTTCTGCAGGGAAAAAGGAAGAGAAAATTGTGAAGCTGAGAAGGGAGAAGGGACTTTTAAGATTTGGGTTTATTTCTCTTAATCCTGTTCTGATTTGATTAATAAAAAACTAAAGTAATTTCTCCTGAGTCAAGTCTTTTTTGCCCATGGCAGTAATTGGTGAGTGATCTTTCCCTGTTCTTATCTTAACCTATCTTTCCTTATGTTTTCTCTCCCCGGCCAGCTGAGGAGCTTTGAGAGACTCCAAAGATGTTTCGAGATATTTTGGGATGCATGTGTGTGAGGAAAGGGGCAGGTGAGGCCGTGCTCTGGTGCATCCCCCATCCCTAGAGCCAGCAGCCCCGCAGCAGCTGCCAATCTCTGGCACACCAGGGGCAATTCTCCACACCCCACCCCTGAAACTCCAGTCCAGATCCTGAGTGGCCAAATGAACAGAAGTATCACCTGAATGAAGGGCCCAGGAAAGCCAACAATTATTTAAGGCCAAACACAAGGTGTCTTCAACGATAGATGTCTTCAACCTATCTCCTCTTGAAATTTCTATCTGAACACTGCTGAAATCCAGGAGTTGGTAGCTCTAAATGTGCTTTTCCATATCTTTTGTTTGTCTTTCTTTCTTTCTTTCTTTCTCTTTCTTCTTCAAATTCCATCTTGGAATTTTTAACTTAAATTTGAATGGCCTCATAGTTTGCTAAGTTAAATGGGCCAAGTTAATGCCTTGAAAAGTGTTTTTCATTGATTGAATGTGGTGCTAAAATATTGCCAGAATTCTCTGATTTTCTAAAATTGTCAATAAAGTTCTTTTTGTCATTTTGACCTCTTTAGAATATCTTGTCGATATTTCTCCTTTGTTGATATTTCTCCTAACTCAGAGTTTACATGAACAATCATAAGCCCTTTTAAAAGTCTCATTGAACAGGCTGGTTTGGGCCCTACAGGAGGAAAGATGATAGAGTCTTTGATGGGCACCTGGCATCCAGTCAAGATATGCGCAGAGATAAATATTGTTTGATATCCAGAGATTCCTAATTTAGATTGCTTTTAATGTGACCTAATAAAATATCTATGCTTACATGTGTAGCCTGTACCAAATATATCTTTTAAAGTGGATATTGAATAAACAGGTAAAAGGTCCTTCTCTTAATAGTCAGAGGAATGTAATTTAATGTTCTGAATATAATTTATTGAGAGGATCTCCAGCTGAGATTGATAGGTATAGTGTCAGCTATATAAGACAAAGACATGTTAACTATCATATGCTAACATATCCTTACACACATTTTTATCTAAAGATTTATGAGTTCATTTAGACATATAGCATCTATTATTTCCACTTTTTTTTCCTCCTATCTCTTCTCTTTCTCTTAGATTGTAAATCCTATCTTTAATTTGGAGGACATGAGTAGTAAGACAAATTTTTAAATGTGAAAAATTAAAAACTACAGAAGCTGACACTGATGTGTTCCTCTGCCTCCACTCTTTGCCAGGAGTGAAACCCATTGGTAGATTCCACCTAGTACTAATAAAAATCTGCATGTAAACATATCTGAGATATACGACTGGCCATATTGCCCACCTGTTGCTCCTTACCCGATTTGTTTTGTTTTTTTTTCCAAAAAATAACGCTGCTTTACTTTTTTTTTTTATGCATCCATATTATTCCACTTCTTTTGGACTAGTATAGGATTATGATTTTTCACTCATCAGGTGAGAGAATTCTAGAAATAGAGATAGTATTTGAATTGAGTTGGAAAACAATTCAGACACACATGAATAACATGCCTAAACTCATTTAGAAAACCTTGAAAACTCACTGACTTTTTTCCTGCTAAAAGACAAGAATGAAGCTTTCAGTGTTCATTTGTTTTATGCAGTTGTTTAACCTGGAAATGAAAGCAGCTACAAAATGAGTAATTTTACTTTTTTAGCCAAAACAAAATAACATAGACTGGCTCCTTTTCTTTTTATTCTTGGAAATTATGCTGTCATTCCCCTCTTTCTAGCCTAAATACTTTAGAAAGCTTTTGAATAATTGGCGGAGAAGTTTTTATATTTCTCTAGCTCTTTAAGTATTTGTTGGCCTCAGCAAACTTTGAAGCATAGTGTGCTGTCATGCTGAACCTGGCCTGTAGATAAGGTTCTCAGACAGGTGCAGAAAGTAGGACACAGTGACTATGTGGATGATTATTATTAGGTTTGTTGCTAATACAGTATCTAAATATTGTCAATTTGGTATCTAACTATTATGTGTATTGTCACAATGTGTTATAGTACTATCAGGTCATGGTCTCTCCTGTTGAGTCATGAGCTTCAGTGACCCCTCTCCTTGCCTTGTTCTCTAAACTTTTGAGAAGTCTAAGTGTGCCTGGGTTCACTTAGTCATAGATTTCATCAATAGTCTGTGTATGAAGGATTATAATATAAGCAGGTTCATCTGGAGGCATACGAGTTTGGTTTTTTTAACATTATTTGGCACTGCAGACTTCATAATTACAAAGGGGAAAAAAAAAGAAAAAAAAAAAAAGCACCCGTGGAGCTACTTTAGCATTTACTCTCCGTATGTGACAGGACCTTAGCACTTTTTACTCACCTATGCAAAACAGACCAGAGTTCTGTATTTGGACTGGATGAACACTGCAGGTGTCCTCATCAGAGTGGAGATTTGCTCAGAAACTATCTGCATCCTCTGAGAGATGGGTTTTCACAGCTGACTCAGTCTCCACCAGCATTTCATACCCCTTTGCAGTTCTATGTGCACCAAAGTAAATTGAAAACTCCTCAGCTTTTCTATCTCTTGAATACAGTAATTGTGAAGCATCTGCAATACCAGCCTGGTGTTCCTATCCTGGCACAAACAACACTGTCCATCAGAGACTGCAGAAGTAAGGTAAGGAACAGACACAAACACGAAGATCCAACTGTCTTTCATCACCCTCACAAGTGCACATAGAGTGAGTGTGGCAAGTCAGGTGAAGTGCAATGCCGAAATGATACAGAAGAACTAATATTCAGTCATGGTGAAAACTCTATTATTATATTAAGGAGGAAAGCTCCCATGAAAGTGTTTGTAAAACACCTAGCACTATGAAGATAGCTGGATACAGGTTTACAAAAGCTTGAAGAAAAAGCAGTTCTTGTATGGGTCTTTTTCACAATGTTTTTCTGACACTTAACATAATAAAAAAATCTATTCAACACAAGTTGTCAGTTTTGAAATTAGACCTACAAATTTCTGATGGCAAATTTCTTTTCATGTGCATGATGCTAGGACAGTATTTTCTGAATCTTCTCATATAGAGCTGATTGTATTTTCTGCCAATACCTCTGCTGAAGTTCTGCTGAAACAACCAATAACAATATTTCCTGTTTCTAGTAGAAAACATCCCTGCTGCTAGTAGAATTAGAGCATAATTAGTTTTTATTAAACTAGACAAGAGATTTTGACAGATTTCAAATGTACAACATAACTGAAGCTGCTTCACAGTAAATCCAAGATTATTCTTCTTGATTAGAAAGATATGAGAAATCTTATAACAGCTTATCCATAGATAAGTACTTGAAACACTTTGTACCCACATCCAAGGTACCCGAGGTGCCTTCAAACTAACGTGACTGACCTTTTGCCAGCAAGATGAGATTTTCAGTCTAAGGCATGGAAGTGCTTATATTGAAAACAATCAAAAACTGCTGAGATTTTAAAAAATATGAAATCTGAAATTTCAGTCAGCTTTTCAAATTTAAAACAAAAAACATGTGATTTTTTTTCCAAACTTAACTTCTAATTCATGAGAGGAACATAGTGTTATCATCCCTAGTGTGCAAATGAATTTTTATCTACTCATCACTGAGTTGCTGCACTTTTCTGTGAAAGATCTGCTATTTATTAATATTGGAAAGAGAACATACAAATTAAAAGGTCTGGTGTAATAATCCCTGCATTTCCTCATATGTATTGGGTGACAGAGCACAGTTAATCTTGAATATGTGGGAGAACGCCCTTGATAGTTGTTCATTCTTATCCTGTGTAGAATCTTCACATCCTTTGTACTCCTTTTTGAGGCTGCTTAAAGGCATGTGAACTGGACCTCAGCCATGAATGTTCACACAAAGATGTGTCTACTGTAACAGCCAAAAAATGAAATAAAAAGAGGTGAAAAATATTTTCTCCAGTGCAAATCAAAGTATCTTTCCATGGTAGTTTCATAGCTATGTGTTTAGAAACTAACAACTTATAAAGTAATTATGTAAATAGTTATACAGTGCAGACTCTGATGCAGTGATAAAATTTCCAAGACTACTAGAGAAAAGGATCTGTCTATTGTCTTTCATTTTGTGCTATATAGTAAAGACTCCTATCCTCTACATTTTATGGGTTGGTGTCTGAGTACAACATGAAGCTGGTGTGTTATCTTATTTAATTCCAGGACTACAGCTTTTCGGAAGAAAATCCTTGTCTTTATAATGTAAAATACATCAGAAAGCACAGGAGCAAAAAAGCTAACTAAAAGATGAATTTGACTAAATGTTTATGAGAACGTTTCTTCCAAAAAAACCAAAGGGTCTTCTTCTGAATATATTTTCATGACAAAATAAAATGTAATGGGGTATGGACTTTAGTGTGTATTGATAGATATATAGAAATAAATTTTTCACTGTCTTCCCTTTTTACAGTTGAAAGCTAAACTCCCAGTTAGTCTGGGCTTACTCTCAATTACTCAATTACTATGGAAGTATGAGTGCTAACTATAACCAGAACTAGCTGGAACTTACCCTATACTGCCAATATTTTTCATTTCTTACTATCAGTCTTTCTCCACCGTTATGTCCAAGTATAAGAGCCCAACACTCTGTGGAGTTTAATATTCTTCAACAAAGAGGTAGAATACAACTGGCTAGTTTTCTGGTGGGGGATTCAATTCTTTAACACAGAGCAAACAGATTCAGGCATTTTAATATGGAGAATCCTATTAATCAAAGCTGACCTGCAGACCAATAGTCAATTACACTCGTGTGACTCTTCCATGCTCCAACTCTTCTTCTCTGCTATTTTCTTGCCATTTGCCATGGGGAGAAAAGCTAAACTGGAGCCTTTCTTTTAATACCTTACCTTAAAAACTATTAGGTACGCCAGCCCACAAATGCCACAGTACTAGTTCTATTGCCAGGAAGATCTACACTTGAAGACAATTCCATGTACCTAAAAGAGCACAGCTTGGTACTTCAAACAGATGTATTGAAACACTGAGGTGAATTCTGACAAAGAAACAGGAAAGCTGCCAAGAGTAAACACATCTCAGTAAGGTTTCCTCACTGAGGGAAACATTGATGACTTGCAACTGTAAAAATCTATTTAAACTCATACAAAATTAGAGTTTGTAATGAAACAGGTAAACCAAAAATACCAGACAAGAGTGATTTTGAAAGAAACTTCTTTTCTTGGGTGCTTCTTCCTTACCAGTTGAAAAACTGAAAATTTCCAACCACTGTACTTGAGGTGATTCATGTTTTAGTTCATATATATAAAATCCATCACTCTTTATCCTGAGCTAGACTTGTTTTCATTGCTGCTGTCCTTAAGAATCTAGACAACATTTGAAAAATTAATAAAATGTGAAATTCTTATTAAGGCTTTAATTTATTGCTTTAATTTTCTCTACAGTTTCAGGGCTGTCACATAGAGAAACTATTTCCTATTTTGTCTTTTTGTTGGTGGTGGTGGTTATTTATTTGCATACAGAAAATCAGTATTGCATTTAGAGGGTTTTTTTTTGCATCTAATTATTTTTACACAAAGTTTAAATCAGAAGTAACCAAGGCCTTTTACCTGCAAAACTAATACTGTGTAACATAACACAATCAGAGCCCACCTATATGTCTCTACATTTAACCACACATGTACAGTGTCTTTTGCCAGTATGTTGTAGTACTTTTCCTGCATCTGTTCCTTTCACACTTTGCACTGTAGTGGACCTGAACCTTCAGTCCTTAGTACACAAACACCTACATCCACAGTGACATTACTCTAGAAGTTACAGAGAGCAAGAGCTATATCTTAAAATATTCCATAAACAAATTCATAATGGACTATTAATGAGGCACAAGACCTATTAGATTCACAGAGCCAGAACTCCCATTGCTTAAATATATAAAAATAAAATTCTAAAAGAAATGTTAGAAGCACTTGCACACACAAGATATTTTTTAAATGGAAAAAAGACTTGGAAAATTTACACATTTTAAAGCAAGTTAGGAGAAAATTTTTCTGACTTTTCCAAGGTAAAAGTACCTTGGAAATATACCATTGCCATTACAATGTCATTAGCTTGAGGAGTTAGATGTAAAAAAAGTGTCATAAATGAATCTTCTTCATAACTGCAGAATACATAACTTACACTTCTTTATACTAACAGTTTTGGGAAAGGTGACTTTAACTTCCATTTTACACTCATTTTTCTAACAGTGCTCAGCTGTAACAGCATAACAGCAAGTGAAAGATTTTCCTGCTCACCCAAATGCAGTTCCATCACTGTTTTGTAATAAACCATGCCATATTCATTTTTATCCGGCTATAAAAATCAAGAGCATGCCAACATTCAGAACAGCTTGTCCTCTTATATATTGCCTCTCCTATTCACATTTCCTTGTATCTATATAGAAAAGACTGACTAGTACTGGTTCCTTGCATGCCAGGTGTATTTATGAGAACCAAAAGAATTGTATTAGTTGTTTGCATATTTAAACCAATACGTAAGTTATTTCAAAACCTTCACATTCAAACACATAGACTGATAAGAATTTTTTTTCAAATCAAGACTGATTTGGCCAGCTTTTTTTATTGAAGGAGTCAAAATGTCATGATGATCTGAGCTTCTCCTTAGGAAACATATGTATTGGGTTTATTCCTACTTTTGTCATGTTTCACTGGGGATTTGGGTGTGAATATTGTCTGTATATATAATAAATTTTGTATAATGTAATGTATGCAATGTAAATGAGTAATCCTTAAACATGTGGTACAAAGACATCCACGGTTTTCAACAATGGCATTTAGAGCTCTTAGCAAATGAGATAAGTAAAACATTTAGACTACCTGATTCACATCTGATCTGCATACAGGGGTGATTCTAAAGAGGTAGCACACAGCAATCTGTTCCTCAGCTACAGCCTCGTCTGTGGCAACAGGATACTTCATAAAGAGGACTATATTTCAAACAGATGCATAAACAATTAGTTGTTTCTTTAAAAGTGGTGCTAAATCTACCACCAACACACAGAAAATCTGCTCCTAAACTCTGTTTCATGACTCCTGAACTCTATGCTTCATGACTACCACAAATTATTAAAATAGCATGATCCTGTTTATATTCTATAAAATTTATGTTAAATATAGTTAACACAATTTCTTCCTTTTTTATGTACTTAATGGCTCCAGGCTTCATGCTCAGAGTATCATCTTGTGCTTTTCATTCTATTTCTGCCTTTCAAAGGGCTATTGTAATAAAGTTTGTTTCATCAAAGCGTGTTGTTTTAACACCTCTTGGAAAGAAAGCATTTGCCATTCATGTTTTTCAAGGAAAGAAAAACATTTTTATCAGATTTTATTATTACCAAAATATTTGAAAAGTAGTCACAGAAGAGGCACTTATTTCCCATATGTTAATCAAAAAGGATTTAATTTGAGTTGTCATTTTGACAAGGCATTAGTCGAGAAAGAAAGATAATTATAAAAGAGTGGATGGACTTCAAATACTCAAAGTGATGGGTGAACCCTATGAGAGCACCTTGTGTCACTGTAACTTGTTCTCTTGGTACTTCAAGATTAGATCAAAGGAAGTCGGGCCCTGGCCAAAAGCTTACATGAAATTTCATAGAGATGTTTCCTGAAGAAATCAAAACAGGGAAAGAAAAGAAGCAAAATTTAAGAGAAAATTTAAAAAGAAAAATTTAAACATAAATGGATCTGAATGTACTTGACACATCAGTAAATTGAAATATAAAATAAAATTGTTATTACAAACAGATGGGACACTGTCACACAGAAACATTTTACTGCAAATAATGGTGTCTAATAATAAAATTGAAAGAAATAAGATTCATGTATCACATATGTAAAGAAGGTCAAATTCTAGCAGTGAAGAGTCAAAACTCAGTTTTCTTTCCTCAAGATGTTTCAAAGTAAAATTTAAACTTTTGAGCAGAAACCATTTTCCTGAATACTTACAGATAAAACCTCAAACATGCATTTTATAACCTTTTTTCTTCTCCCAGCCACCTCCATCTTTTCCTTTTGCTCTCAAAACTTCCCCTTCAGTAACTTTCCTATTATGTCAATAAGTTATTCTTTTCCTGAAGGGCTCTCTTCTGGGCTTTTTGCACCTCTTTCATTCTAGGGATTGCTTTTTCGTGTCCTCCATGTTTCATGCTCTTAAGTTTCTTATTGACAGCTGCTCTCTTTTGAGGTAGCAGCTGCACTTGCAGAGATAATATAATAAATCTACAAACTGATGTTTGACAGATTATCACACGATTATTTAAAAAGGACTCTGGCTTTCAGTTCATGAATAACAACCAAAGGGCTGTAGTCTTGGAACCTAAACTATCACAGTAACACAATAATTAGATTCAATATTAGCACAACTATTATTCAACTGTGTCATGTTGTTTTTCTAATAATAAAACATGGAAGGTCTTGTCATGGCTAAATTTCAAATTTTAGTCACAAAAGTAAAAACAGGAAAGTGACATAAGCTTTTTCCTTATCGTTGGTTCACATACAATTACAAAATTTAAAGTTTGATCACTCTAGGTTCTGTTTTAAGGATACCCTGAAACTCAGTTACTGTTTGCAGCTAAATTTGGAATTCTGTGATTGAAGGTTGTGATAAAAATGTCAGAGATTATTAATTATTAATAAATCAGTTTTATTTATTAGGGAATTCCCAGTTTCTCTTACACTGACTTACATACCAGTTGCCTATCCAGTTTCTACCAAATAAACTCTCAGTAAACTTGAGACATCACAAATACTTTAACTAAGGAATGAATGTCCCCTAAAATTCTTAACTTTTATCCATGCCTTAATTGCACAGATCATCTACCTCATTTCCAAGCAATGCTTCATTAAAAACAGTTGGACCAGTCCTCAGAAGATACATCCAGGATTTTCTGCTCTCCTGACTAAAAATTGCTTACTGTTCTGGACAGATTACACCTTTGGGATTTTCCTAGGCAAAGGGATAGAGATGGGATGTATAGCAAAACCTGGAATATTGCTTTTCTGCATATTAATTTCAACTTGTACTAGGAGTTCCTTGTTCTGACAGCAAGTTCAGGACACCGCCAGGCTTCCTCTTTCCTGCAAAATCTGTTGTTTCTTGGATAAAATTCTCTTTGTGTCCCATCACCACAGCTGGGATGAATATGAAATAAGCTAGGAGTGAGGGATGGAGCTGCAGGACCCACGATCCCAGCACTGGAGTCTTCTATGTGACAGTGCAGCCTCTGGTATTCCCTGAATCAACCACAAATGCCAAAGCGTTGTCTGCAAGGCAGGTGTATACTTCCACTCGTTAGGTAGTCAGAAGTTTCCATGGAACGTTCATGGAAAAGTGATGTTGTGGTTCCACCTCCAGCAACCAAACCCCACACACCTGCTCACTCACTCCCCCACCAATCAGACCAGGGGGAAAATCAGAAGAGTAAAATGAGAAAATTTGTAACTTGAGCCAAAGACAATGTATTAGGGACACCAAAAGCTGCACACACAACTAGAATAAAACAATAAATTCATTCACCCCTTCCCATAGACTGGTAAGTGTTCAGCCATCTCCAGGAAAACTGTGTTCCATCATGCATAACAGTTACTTTGTAATCACAAACTTCATAACTCCAAACATTCCCCAGTTCTTCTCTCTTCACCCCCAGTAATTGTCATACATTCTGGAATATCCCTTTGGTCAGTTGGGGTCACCTGTCCTAGCTGTGTCTCCTCCCAGCTTCCCATGCACCCAAACTTTCTCACTAGCCTGGCAATATGAAAAGCAGAAAAGGCCTTGGCTCTGTGTAATCCCTGCTCAGCAATAACTGAAACATCTCTATATTATCAACCCTGTGTGCAGCACAAACCAAAAACCCAGGACTTCAGCACATCGAGAAATGTTAATACAGCATTTAACGGGCTACTGAAAATAGTGAGGCTCCTGACTGAGAACTACATGAACGGCAATGTGTCTCTGCTTGAAAGAATCACCAAAAGGGGAATTCCTATCAAAATTTTCAGGCACTTTCATTGTATTTTTAAAAACATTATAGTTTGCCTGGGAAGATGGGTTTTTTCAGTCAAAATGTATCAGAGTGCTGAGAGAATGCACGACACCCAGTCTGACAGCAGCAGAGCTTGCACAGTATTTATTTATGATATATAGGCACATCTCCCTTGTGTCAGTGATATTTCTGGCTTTACATCAGAGGCAGGACAGGTAGATTTAGAGTCTCAATGTGTTTGACCACCAGCTGACAACACAGAGAAACAGCTATCCCTGCAGATACAACATTTACTTCAAAACAAAATAAATAAGAATTGAACTCAAATATTTGCAAACAAGAAGGAAGCTGAAGGGGATATTATGGGAGTGGTTGCGTTAAATTGAACATTAATGTAGCTGAAAATACCTTCAGTCTGTTTTGGAAGATAGCCTGCTTTCCAAGGATCCCTTCTTACATCCTAACCTAGAGGGTGATTTATCCCAGGAGTGGGGTACTGGACAAAGCATCTGAGTCAATGTGGAGTGAATTGTCACAGATGCAGAAAAATGGGCAGTGGTCTAAACCAGCCTGAAGAGATTGCACCAGGTTCTGATGTCTCTGCAAAACTGTTAGTCTAAAATTACACTAAAAATCATATCAAGATTCTGTGCAGAAAGTGACAATAAGAATTCCTCTGCAGTTGCAAGTTTTTGGAAGATATACCTACGCAAGATTTGTAGGCTGTTCTGGCTAAATGTGTCTGCTAAGGGGAGGTAAGCCCATTTTGAGAAGGGGCTACTCTTATATATATATATACAGATGAGAATAATTAATTACTGATAAGTGATGTTCTTTGCTATTTCCTGAGACCCTTTGCACTGGATACAAAATCAGGTGATTGCTTAGACTAATAGAAAATAAAATATTTTGAACATGTGTTTCATCCAGTTGTCAGAAGATGTAGCTGGAATTCACCTCCTTAAAACCTTTTCACATTAAATAGAGTATGAAGAGCAATAAATACCTACTAGCATCCCCATTGGTCATTCAGTGCCTATCTGTTTCTAATGTGTAACAACTTTTACATCTCCTGGCTATATAATTCCTCAGTAAATGATACTACCTTTGAGAAAATGACAGAAGTTAAGAAATTACTCCTGTCTTTCTGGTTGGGTTTTGTCTGAGATTTTCCCCAAACTTAGATGAGCCAACCAACTAGATTGAAGGGCTTTAAAGTATCTCTGTTCCATATGAAAAATATGAAGTTGCCTTCTTACAGTAAGGGTTCCACTGGAGCACATGCTCTCCACCTAAGAACAAAGCTTATTTTCCTGGATGGTCCTGTAACTGTCCTTTATCATGGTCAGTTCTGAATGAAGGGAAAAGCTCCTGTTCTGACATCTACTGGCTACTCTGACCAAGAGGCACTCTTCACACCTACTAGAAATACATTCCTTTGTTATTTCAGGTTCACATTTCTGAGGAGAAACTCTCAGACAAAATGTAGGTCTGAGAATAACTGAAGGCAGACTGTAATTATGGGAAAGCTGAAAATAGGTATGTCATGCAACAGCCCTTGATATCTGAAGGACAATGTCCACCCCTAGTTTATCTCTTTCACATAGACGCACACACACGTGCATATTTTGACAGGTGTGATTGAAGGTCCTGTCATCAGAAGAAAATAATTGCTGGATTTCCTACTTTCCCTGAATTTAGTTCAAGCCATGTCTGGTAAAGTACACATGCATGGTCTCTAAATTCATTCTGGAATTATCTTTTCATCATGATGTTTGGGTAGATGAGATCAAGTCTATGTACATGTCCAAGCCAGATTACAACAGAGAAAACCAGCAGTATCTCACACTGGAGTCTGTTCTTCATCTGTTCCCAGACCTTAAACATTGCCTTATATTTTGTTGAGCTAAAGGTAGAGCTCAAACTTGTTAGCTCTTTGTCGCAGTAGATATTTTCATTTTAATTTATTCAGAACAGGGGCCAGGCATTTGAGAACTGGATTTGATCAAGGATTTAAAATCCCAGTCCTAGGCCAAGTTGAAAACTTTTTTATCCTTCATGAAGCTCAGGATATGTGTAATTCTTCTCAGAACACTTCTTTCTATGACACATCTATTTTGTAACTTCCCCCAAATCTTTACTTCCATGCCTCAACTTTAAGATTCTATCACAGTGAACATAACTGCAAAACATCAGATGAAACGTATGTAGCATGTTTTATCAGCGCTATAGGTTTGTTGAATGGCTTATTCCCCTTTACACAACCCGTTATGCCTTAAGCCAAAATGTTTTAACGGAACTAAAAATTAAACTTTAGTTATTTTGTTCTAGACAGAAGACTTCAAACTAGTTTTCTTGGTCCTGAGAAACTGTTTTGTCTAGTGTATTCAAATTGTTTATCAAGGCAGATCATGTGTTATGGAAAAAAAATAAACTTTCTTTTCTTTAAAAATATTTACTTGACATATTGTCTTTTCTAATGGGATTTTAGCTTTATTGTTGCTGTTACTAGAGCAACATATTTATATCTAGGGATCAGTTACAGAGTTATCTAATTAAGATGCATTTTAAATTCTTTCATTTACTCTCCAGGCCCAAAAACAGTTGGTGTATATAAACAAAATGGAAAGTTTAAATCAGAAGTTTAGTTCTTAAATCAGTTAAAGAAACAGAAAAAAAAATCAGAAATATTTTTTTAAAACCCAATTAACTCCTCTTTCACTAAAGAACACTGCCTTTTATTAGTATACCAAAATTATTGTATTCTGCTTGTCAATATTACAAATATTGCCTTTATACCTAAACAATAGGATGGTCATCCTATTGTTGACATGTCTTACCAGTCCTCCTGGATTTTCCTCCCTGCTTTCTGACATTCCCCTGACTCAACTCTCTGATCTGCTTGGATTTTGAGAAGAGAGGAAAGAAAAAGACAGGTTGAAATAAAGAAATTAACAGATGGGAAAAAAATTAAAGAAAGAAAGAACAAGAGCAAACACTTGTGAGCCAGAAGAATGATTACATTCCACATTCAGTTTTGGCAGGTGACTTGCTTCATAACAAAGGTTAGTTGCATAACCTTTCCTTTAAATAAGCTTAACTGTGTGTAAAATGGAGGCATATGAAAGTACTGTGAATATTACTATAATTTACTGACGTGTACAGAGCACTTTGAGGTAAATAATTAGGCCTATTCTAAAGAAAGAATGAACGAATGTCAAATACTTCATATCCATCCTGTACATCTATTTCTCCTTGAAATACTTTGTCTAAAACACACATTGAACAGACAGCTGAAGTGCAGATAAGGCACTAGAAAAATGAAGATCTTTATAACATGCACAAGGACAGGGTATGTGAATGTGTTTTTGATGAAATTAAGGAGAAGGGTAAAAAAATAATACCTGTTGTAAATTGGTTCTGTAGTACTTAGAAAAGTTTCTGTGGTTTACATCTACCAAAAACATCAAATAGTACACTCCACAAAGAAACTGAGAGCATTTGGGTATTTTCAGCAACACAACATTTTCCACATGAATAAGACATTTTCTATTGCCTCCAATCTTTGTGCAAGACAAATGTTTATACTTCCTTGTGACAAATACAACAGTTTAAGATAGCATGACATATCTGACCTTTTTTTCTTACTGCTTCTTTGTTAATGTAAACCTTTAGGCAATCAACACAGGCTCTGCAATCAAGCCTGTATTGGTTTTATTTCTAAATATAGTCCTTTGTGACAAATTTAGCCATAAGTTTAAGAGTTACAGTAGTCAGGAAAAGTTGTTCTTTCAAATAAATTTTCATACTTTTGTTGCAGCTCTTCATAGGTGTTTGACAAATGCATCTCCAAGGGGGCTCCCATACAGCCTGTGTCAACCCCTAAAGGCAATCAACACATTTTCCAGCATGAGTGCTGAGATGATGCTGAACCTGCCATTTCACAGAGATGTGGGTATCTGTCTTATTTAACAGAAATTCATAGTACAAAAGAGAAAGAATGTGTAGTGGTTTGAAAGCAAAACAAGAGAGGCTCCAAGTCAGAAATACAATTTAATAGGAAGAAAAGAAAGAAAAGGTAAAATAAAATAAATGCAAAGAAATACAAAAGACCACTGACAGAGTCAGAATACAACCTGATCAGGGTGATGGAAGCAGTCCAGATGAGGTGGTCTTCCTGAAGCAGTGATCCCGTAGAAAGGTCTGGTAGCTCTGGTCTTCTGGGAATCCAGTGGGTAAGCCCCACTGTACTGTCCAAAACCCCAGATTATATCCAGGTGAGAATGCTTTGTTCCTCCCTCTGGGCGGAGCATCTCACAATGGGATGATGAGTCAGGCAGGGAGTCCTTGATGGCTCATTAAACAGAGATAACTCCAGAGGGTGTTTTCTATGAGTCATGGGCAAGGCATCTGATGGGCCAATAGCAGAAGATAACCCTGAGGGAAGGGTTCCGGGAAGAGCACTGCTCCAACAATTGAATTCAGCAGTTTGTTAAGATGGTGATAGAATACTTTGTGCACATCCTACACTACAATCCAGGACAGAATGATAAGTAAGGAATTAAAGCACTGCTTCCTTATTTTCTTACTTTTCCACTGACTGCCTATACTTTACATAGACCAGAACACTCTCTAAAAAAGTCCAATTATCAGTGGGGGAAAAAAAAGGAAGTGTGGCATCCTGTGTATTTCATTGGTACTGTCTGCCTTCAGCCTTCCTCTGTTCGAAAATGCCTTAAGATGATTTCCTAATATTTACCTTCCCATTCCTTTTTGAAAAGTATCTTCATATAATTCAAAGAGAAGAGGAGAAAAATTTGTATAAAGAGGAAAAAAAAATTGTACATCTATCTAGACAAAAAGTCTGTGTTCTGCTTTCTTCCAGTTTTGGGATCAGGGGGTTCCCATTCAGCCTCAGGAAAGAAAAAGGTACTGATCTAACTGCTCATTGCAAGTACTAGATCATGTTTTGTGACATAATATTACATTCCTACGACAAAATGTTGTAATAGTACTGTTTTATATTATATTAACTATAGTAGTAAAATAACATCACAGACAACAAAAACTGTAATAATTTAAAGGATAATTATAATTAAAAAAATTTATCATGAATAGCTACATAAGAAAGCTATTTTCCCCAAGTATTGTGAGAAATCCTCTTAAGCATTACATTGACTTTTGAAATATAGCTGTAAAAAGAGCTATGTGATGGCATTTAGGGAAAAGATCAAAGGAAATGGAGTTTTCTTTGTGATCTTTAGGTTACTGCTATGCTAAATTTATGTCTCTTCCAGAAAACTGATTACAGCTTCTTTAATAAATGAAGAAGAAAATCCTCTTGTTGTCATAGAAAGAAGATGGGTTCAGAGCAGCAACTCTTTGGTTTACCTATTGAGGACCATCAGTTTCCCAGAAAATGTAGTTAGAGTTTAAAAAAGACTACAATCCTGTAAGATAAGTGAGATAATAAATTCTGAGATAAAAACATGTGAACATTTCTCCATTTGCAAAGGACTAATTCCTAATATACAGCAAATTCCCTGAACTCTGGGGACATTTCCATTTACTTTAATCTGGTTTGGTTCTTCGATAGCATTTTGAGATTAATTTGAACTATTCTGAATAAACCAGTAAAGGACAAAATATTTTTCTCCATAGAATTGGGAATTTTTTACCATTTGTTTCATAAAGTTCCTGTACTAGGTATTTCTTTCCAGAAGAATTTCATGACTTTCTGTACCTCATCAGAACAAATAAGAAGGATGTACATTTGTTTTAGTTATGTTGAGATTAGGGTTCAGTGAAATAGAAAGGATATAGAAAAAAAGAGTGGGCTATGAAATGAACAATTACATTTTAACTGTGAAATAAATTGAGCAGCAATGCAAGCAATGTTTCACTCAGTGAAAAGCTTCAAACCACGGATACTTTTAAATCAAGGTGACACATTAAAAAAAAAGGAAATGGAAAGATGAATTTGATAGGAAAGTCTATTTTTAAATTAAAATGGAAGGTCAGACCCTCAGTTTCATTTCTCCTTTTTTTTTAATAGAAGTTTTGTAAGAAGTTACACTTCATGCAACCAGCTGCCTTGTGCATAAAGGATAGAAATTAATTAATTTCAAGCCTACACTCTCTATTGAATTTTGTTTTTTCATTGTTTTAGTGTTTAGGGGTTGGTGGTGTTGTTCATTTTGCCTCGTTTATTTGCTTGTTTGTTTGGGGTATTTTTACCACTTAAATATCAAAATATAACACCAAGGTTCCAGGATGTTGCTTTAAGAAAGCAATATCAACTTCTCTAAATTCCTGCATAAAAACAGTACCAGAATGATCATAGATCAACATTCTGTTCTGGAATACTCCTTTTTTTGTCTGTGATTATGTTATTAAACAAATGAGTACAAATTTTGCACCATTCTATAAAATCTTAGAATGGTGTGAGTTGGAAAGGACCTTAACGATTATTTAGTCTGAAAATCCCTGAGATTGCCCCATCCAGCCTGGCCTTGAACACTTACAGGAATGACACAGCTTCTCTGGGCAACGTGTTCCAGTCTTCTCCACCCTCAGAGCCATAATTTTTTTCCTAACATCTAGTCTAAACCTCTCTTCTTTAAGTTTAAAGTTGTTCCCCCTGCCCCTGTCACTATCTGCCCATGTAATAAGTCACTCTCCATCTTTTTATAGCGCCCTTTTAGATACTGACAGGCCACAACAATGTGTCCCTGGACCTTCTCTAGGCTGAACAACCCAACTTTCCCAGCCTGTCTTCACAGCAGAGATGCTCCATCCCTCTAATCATCTTGGTGTCCCTTCTCTGGACTCACTCCAGCAGTCCCATGTCCTTCCTGTGCTGGGACCCCAGCGCTGGATGCAGGGTTCCAGCTGGGGTCTCACCAGAGCAGAGCAGAGGGGCAGAATCCCCTCCCTCCCCTACTGCCCACACTGCTCTGGATGCAGCCCAGAATACAATTGGCTTTTGGGGCTGTGAGCACACAGTGTTGGTTCATGTCCAGCTTTTCATTCCTGAGTACCCTCAAGTCCTTCACAGCAAGACTGCTCTCAGTGACTTTTCCCAGTCTTGCACTCATATCCGGCATTGTTCCAACACAGGATGAGCAACTTGCATTTGGCATCGTTGAAATTCATGAGATTGTAGTGGACCCACTTCTCAAGGTTTTCCAGGTCCCCCTTGATGTCATCCCTCTCTTTTCTTGTATTAACTGCACCACTTAGCTTCATGTCCTCTGTAAATTTGCTGAGGGTGGACTCAATTTCATTATGTTATTGATAAAGATATTAAAGAACATCATTCTAAGGCAGAGCCCATCATCATTGCTTTCCACTTTGCAATTCCTGTTCTTAAAATTTAACTATGCTTAAATTTAACTGTGCTTCTGCTGCATTCATTTATTGATGATCCTTAGGCAGCTCTAATATGTCAGTTCTAGCTTAAGGAATAGGTAAAATTCATACAATTATATAATCATAACGCAGGCCAAATTGGAAGAGATCTCAAAAGGTCACCTGATCAAATATTTTGTGGCAAAGAAAGGATGGATAACATTTTCTAGTATGCTTTCCATTTACAAACCTCTAGTAGTAGGGAATCTGCCACATGCCATGGAAGGTTCTTTCAGCAAGTGATTGTTCTTACTGTAAAAAATTTCTTTGTTATGATGAGTTAAAACCTCTCCCAGGACAAGCTGCATTTCAGCTTGTCTTCTTCACATCATTCCTTGTAAAGAGGAAGACTTTGATTTCTTTGTAGCTGCCTCTTACATATTGGATTATGGTGAGCTTCCCCTCAGTCTATTAGACTCTAGGGAGAAGAGAATGACCTTCAGTCTTTCCTTATAGGATAGGTTTAATAGACTTTTGATTATCTTCATGACTTTCCCTTGGACCCACAGTCTGTCTGTGCCTTCCCTGAATTATGAGGACCAGAACTGGAGACAGTGTTTCAGATGAAGCCTGAAACTGAGGGGATTGTGATGAACACATCTCTATTTCTGCTCATAATGTCCCTCTGGATGCAGACCAGGATCTGATTTGTCTTTGTTGTTGAAGTGGCAGGCTGCTGACTAAAGTTCAGCTGGCTGTTCATCACCATGCCCATGTCCCACTCAGGAATATCGCTTTCCAGCCACACAGCTCCTACTTTGTGCTGGGCTCTTTGTCTTCTTTTTCCCAGCCTCAAGATTCTTCACTTGTCTTTGTTAAACTTCATATAGTTTTTGTAAGCCCCTTCTTCCCACTTGTCCAGGTCTATCTGTAAAATAATTCATGCTTCATATGTGTCTACCCCACCAGCCACTTTAGTATCATCAGTAAATTTGCTGAATATGCTTTAATTTCCATCCTCCAGATCATGTATGAATTTACCCTCCATCTCGTGGACCAAACATCTGATCTGTAATTTGGCTGTGGGAAAGTGCATCTGACACTTTGCTGGGTTCCAGATAAGTAGCATTCAGTACTGTCCCTGTGTCTATTTTGTTGTAGAAGGTGATCTACAACACCTCTTGGTAAATACATGCTGGTGTTTTTCCATGAAGGTCTTTGGTTTTGTTTATAATAGTTTTTAGAAGGATACATTTCATTAATTTCCCAGGGACAGAAGTAAAACTAATAAGTCTGTAATTCCCTGAGTCCCCTTTTGTGTGCTTCTTGTAGATTGATGTGACATTTGTCCTCTGGTCATGAGGAAATCGAGTTATTAACGCTGTTAATAACTAGTCTTAGGACTTCCCTAGATTTCCATAGTGCATAAATCAGACTCATTTGCATATCAACATTCTTCCTGACCTTCAAGGCTTGGTGCACAGTTGGGCAGGGGATGAAGACTACTTAAATGGCCCAGCCCACAGGCGAGCAAAAAAAGTGAATTCAGTTCAACATTTTCCATTTGACTGTTACTGAAACAGTAGAAGATGGGTTAGCAAATTAAAACCAGGTTTTGACAGGTAGATCATTCCAAACTACTGAAGCAGTTAGAAATACGATTTCTGAATAAATAAATAAATAAATAAATAAATAAAAGGTCTAGATTTAGGAAGTTGAAAACACAGAAAAGAACTGAAAGAACTGGGATTAGGAGGGAGGCATGGAAGAAAGGTAATTCACTTCTCATTGAAGACAGGGAAGGAAAGACATTTTGAAAAATGTTGCATCTAGTAAAACCTAAGAGGTTTAACATTTAAGAGTGGTATAAGATGGTATCTAAAAAATGTTACCAGATGAATAGATTCCCAAATGTTCAGTGCAAGGGACTTAAGTAAACATCTGTTATAGGAGGAAAAGAGTGATAGAAGGTCCAAAAAATGAGCAGGTTGTTTTGGAATTTGCTGTTTCTTTCCATGATTAAATAACCAAAGGAGTGCCCAGAACTTAACAGGGAAATCTCATATATCACATCATTTATTTTGAACAGAAACATAGATAGATTGATCTTGAAGAATTTCACAGCCAAATTATATCAATACTTTTTTTTCTGCTCCTGGTTGCAAAAAAAGGAGTTACACTTGATTACTATATGTAAAAGAAGATTGGAGTAGCTTTAATCTGACCCACAACATATTTTAGAGGCTAATTTTTGTCTTGGCTTTATTGAAGCTATCTCAGACGTGCTTTTTCCTGGTAGAAACTAATAACAGAGAGAAAACATCAATACTGACTGTTGCCCTTCCGGACTTTATACTGTAACTAAAACATCCACTTGAAAGCAGTTAGATGGAGTCCCTCTGAATCACCTCATAAGAAAATATTAAGAGCTTGCCCTCTCCTTGCCAGTGACAATTTTCCCAGTCTACCTATCATAAATGCTTCAATTTTAACAAGATGTGTATACCACCTCTGCAAAATGTATCAGTGGATTTGAATTTGCTCTGGCTTAAACCTTTTTAAAAAAATCCTTATATCATCTGTCTATTTCATAAAAGGCAAGCTGACAGACAAATATTGACTGCAACCTCGTAAAGGACCTGCACATTTTGCTGATATTGAAAAAATGAACTTTATCCAATGATCTTTAAACCCCCATTGACATTACGTGTTTCAATTCAGCTTCTGTCACTATACTTGAAGCAAAAATCCATTGTTAAACTGCAAAAATAGCAATATTTTTAGTGTTTTATTCTAGTGACTGCATAGTATAAAGCATCTAATTCTTAGTACAGATCTTGTTTTCTGTCACTGGCCACTGGACGAAGGTAAATAAATCTCTAATCTCTAATCTCTCCATTGTCTGTTCCACCTGAGCCATACACTACTTTGATGGTACTAGTCTCTTTTTCAGACATGAAGAGCTTTATTCAGAAACACATCATGTAAAAGTTGAATACGTACCACATGCACAAAAGCCACCTGAGTAACCCTGCCTGATAACAACCTCTCATAATTCCCTGTTCTCCCCATTTTCAAGACTTTCTTTATACTGTTAGAAAAAGTTATCTGCATGGTGATCTAAATTATCTGGGGCAACATGCATCATGTTCCACACTGTTAAACTGGACATTTTACAGTAAGTCACTAAAAATACCAAAACCAACACATCCATTTCTCCTACCTTCAACTTTTGTGAATTCTGTTCCAGAATTATTAGCCATGGGATAGTGATTAAGGTTATTACTTAAACCAGACAATCCTGAGCCATGAATGACAACATAATTGTTCCAAAAGAGCAACAAATTATTATATAAGAAAAGCTAAAGATCTGGTCTGATTGGGTCCTCTCCACATAAATGGTAATTAAAATTTAATTACCATATACAAAAACATTAGATAAGCCCCTAAATGTTGTTATAGATTGTTTTAGAAAGAACATATATTGGCTGTTGTGCTTCAAAGTATCTGTTTCTCATGAAAAGAATGTGTTTGTTAATTGATAGCTGCCGGAGGATGATACTCTTAGGGCAAAAGATAACCTGTTGTGCTCTGGTGCAAGTACAAGTACAGAATGCTATGAATGGAAGGGTATTGAACATGCAAGAGAACAAACTTGGAATTCTGTGTTTGCTGTTACATTAATGATAAACTTGCATCTTCCTGATTTCTCCTTGAATAACAAGGGTGCAAGGAGAGTAAGGAAAGGAAACAAAAGGAAAGTGTATCAAAACAGGGAAAATAGTTTTGCAATCTTTCTCATTCCCACAGACTGCGGCCTTTTAGAAGTAGCTTTCTCATAGAATTTTATTTCCCATATTTTATTAAAAAATTTCAATGATACAACTTCCAAATATTAATCGCTACATTTTTTCTGCATCCTATATTTCTGTAGCAATTTTTAGTAGTAATAGTAGTGTAGTTCTCTCTCACAGTGTTTCCCAAAGCCTGAGAAAGCCGACAGGCATAGAGATTATAAACTAGATTTATGAATACATTTCTATTCCTAAAGACAGCGAGAGACATCTTGGGTGGGCTTTCCAAATTTGTAACAATGGTTTGTAATGGAGTGTGATAAAAGTACTTGCAACTACTGTAACATGCAGCTGCCTTGCTATACATGCTAGAAATTATTCCAAGGTTTAAAAATTAATTGATAAGAATATTTGGACAAAAAAATGATTAAACTACTGTAAGTTATTTTGAAACTCAAAACCAAGTAAGGCTCAAATCCCCCCTACAAGTATATTGTATCCCCATGAGATATGGACTGGACAGAGCTCACTCCTGTATCAGACAACGCTGCTTTGCAGGAGGTGAAGATCAGCTCTGCTCCTGCTGTGATGCACCCATGACTGCAAATCTGCTGTGAAGTTGAAAACAAAGCCCTGGGAGGTACAGGTATTTTATTGATGTTATTTACACACAAAAGTGAATACACAGTCTTAGGCCACAGCTCACAGGCTGTCAGGACTTAGGGATGTCTGGATGTCTACCTCTGGTTTGAGAATTCAGGTTGATTTTTCAGTCTGCTTCACTGTTAGAAACTTGTACATCATCAGAATTGAGTCCTTTCTTAAGTGAAAGAGAAATATTTCTGAGAAATATTTTATTAATGTTTGTGAGCACATGATTCTGTGAACATATGTCTTCATTGTAGTGCTTTTTTCCTTCAAAATCTTATTCATATAGAAATACATGATACTTGAGGGCTGGGGAGAAGCTAACCAGTATTAATAAAAAGACCCCGGAACAGATATTGGTCATGGTGTACAAGAATCGTGACAGCATTTTCGTGAGTTCTGGTTTAGCCAGAATACAATTAAAGTAGAGAAAATAACATCTTGAAGGTAGCGTAACAGGTGTAATCTACAGTTTCTTATACACCAGATATTCAACTGAGCTCCAATCTACCAGACTATCATCAAAACAAAAATTTAAAAATAATGGAAAAATAATGGAAAAAAGACAGAAAATAAAAACATTTGGATTAAATAGCAAAAAATTTTGAAATACGAAGATGACAGTGATTCCAGTGTACAGAGTATAATAGAACAACTAAGGACTCTGGCTACAGTAACAGAAAGACTGATGGGAAAATAGTTCAGAACTGAAAAAGAATGTTTGCAGCAAAACTCTGACAAATGGAATAATGGGAAAGCAAACCTCTAAGAGAGAAAAGGTGTCAGCTTAAATAACTTCCTTTTAACACTTGGCAACCATTATTTTGTATATGTAAGCTCTGATTTGGCATTAAGAAATATTATTTTTGTTATCAATATCATAGACTGTCCTATTAAGACAAATTTCATTGGACAGCTCAGAAATTCTCATCCAGTCCTACAGTACTGAGGAATTTGACACCTGCATATGGGGTGAAATGCGAACTTATTCTTTCAAAGATAAATTAAAAGCTATATAATCTCCCATCATGTTAATTAGTGAAAAAGTTTATTCCTACAATTATTGAGGAACACTTAATACATTACCCAGAAATGTTTGAAAAATTGACAAAACTTAAGAATATTCATCAAATAAGGTGTATTGCATTGTAAATTGTAATCAAATTCATGTGGGATGAGAAAAGAAGTATCTAACTTCCAATACATATTTGCAGGCCCCACAACTGACTGAATATATATTCATGATGCAAAATATGAATGGCATCATTTTCAGACTAGATTTAGAGCACCCCTGAAAGTGGTAATTGGCATAGTGACACTCACAAAATATTTCTAGCTTTAATGAATGCACTATGAGAAGATGTCTCTGGAAACATATGAAATACCTCTACTAAAGTTGTTTAATTTCTTTTTTTCCCCTGCTTTTGGAAGAATTTCATTATCCTTATTTTTGGCATTTTGCTTTCCAAAATGCTACTGCAAGAAGTTTTTTTAGATATCCCTTAAGGGTGTTTTTTGCATCAAGCTCTTTTTCAGATATGTGGGTAGCAAAAAGGAATGTGATAAATACTTCATTGCTGTGAAGTTAGTCACAGTAAGGCAAGCTTTTCGCACAGTGTGAAGGGTAGATAGTTATTATGGGGGACATCAGCAAGGACTGGTGGTGACCAAGTATAAGTTTCTAGAAAATTTGATACTATACCTGAATAATTTTCATAAATTATTTAAAATGTCATATAAATTTGCAGATGAAAGAAAAATGGTATGGAAAATGTCACAAAGATTTTTCAGAATTATAAACAAGAAAGTTCTGGTTTTCAAGAAGTTTAAGTCTGACTAATAAGTAGTTACTGAAAAAAAAGTATTTACATATGTGAAAAATTTGTTTTGTTTGAGTGTGCAGCATGCAATATGTATAGAAGCAGAGTATACAGAAAATGGTGAGTCTGAAAATAGTCCAAGGGTCTATTTCATATGCAGCACAGCAGGTTCTCCAGATGAACTGCTGTGACAAAAAGTGCCACAAGCAGAAGAATGCTTTAGGAACAGACCTTGCTACCAAGTAAGGCATTCTGCGTAATGAAATGTTATTCAGGTATCTGCATGTTAACAGAAACTGAAAAAGAAAAGGGATGCAAAAGCCTTGAAAGCTCTCAGTATGCTGAAACACTTTTATATGCCCATTTATATTAAAATGAAACTTGTTGGTAAGTGTTAGAAAAAGAATAACTATCCTCATAATAAGAATAAATAGGGCTTGTAAGGGCCCTTGATCAACCAGAAAGGCAATGCTTAAAAGGTAAGTCATTCAAATTAAAATTGAAGAACGACTTTTTTAAATTAATGACAATCAACCTTGGAAACAAAATATCAAAGGAAATATTGAACTCCATTTCTGGCAACTTCAGGTCAAACTGGAACCTTTACAGAATTACACTTTGGACAAAATGTGATGGAGTCAGTAGAGGGAAATTGAAACATGGGGTGGGAGATTGGATGAACTATAGGTCCTTCCTGATCTTCAGCTCAGTAAATTTCTTATAACACATCTTGTTTGTGAGGGCCCAAAGAAGATTGCTTTATCTTATTAACATATTTTCAGAGACAAATAGAGACGTTATATCACATTTCAAGAGTTCAGTTCTTCAAGGACACATTTTCTCCCAGTTTGGCAATGTTTTCCCTTGTTTCATTGATTTTAACAAGCTGAAAATGTCATAGGCCTTTCCTGCAAATATCACCAAATGTTTATGTGTGCCACTGTTTCCATAATAATTTAGATTGCATGGTCTCCATCCTTTTAAATTTGAGCTAGGGGGAGGGGGAAGGAAGACCGGGAGGGAGAGAGAGAGAGAGAGAAGCAGAATACTTAATTTTAATTTTTTTTTACAATTTTCTGAAGGAGAAATATTATTTTCCTTGCTGATGTGCATCTCTGTGGACAGTCAGCAGATATAAAGGACACATACAGTTTTTCAGTTTGACTCTCATAATTCTTATTTCTGTGTGAAAGGTTTTGTGTCACTATAAAATGTTATTTATTGATTATACTTATTTCACTGACAGTGAATCCAGACCCATTTCATATTTCAGGATAAGAGTAAACCTCATGTGAAATCATATTCTTAGCTTTTCTATTTTGATAGTTTCTTTTGAGTCCCTAAGTAGGGAGTTGGTTTTAGCATCTAATTTATTTACATAATTTCTTTAATTATCACCAGAAAGAATGTATTGGGGATGCACCAAAGGAGAAGCTAATCAGCAAGCAGTGAAATGAACTGAAGGCACCTTCAGTGACCTGAAGTTACAATTACTGTCACCTATGTTTTTTTCCATGTTTGAACCCATAGTGAATCCTTGAAAAACCTCAAACTTGAACTCAAGCACGCAAGCAGCAATGGCCACAGGAGTACTTCCTCCACTGGCTGAACTAGCTCTTGCTATTATTCCACTCTGCAGCCTCTCTCATGGTTATTGCCCCTGTGCTTCTGTGCATCTGGGAATATAAAATTGCGTTTTACATTCCCCCTCTCCATTTTGTCATCTTCTCCTCTATAGAATGTTGCTTCTAATCCTCTTTGTCTGTCCTTTTTTTTGAATTTGGACTTTGTGTGATTACAGGACTACTGGAGATTTGTCTAAACCACCTGAGTGCACTCCTCTATATCCTACCAGTAAAATTCACTTGATGAAATATTGCAAGGACAACTTGGTAGAAAAAAGAGACTTGATTTCACCCTTATTTTCTTAATTCTAACCAAGACAAATACATACTTTCAGAAGTATATCCATTTTTTCAAAATTATCTCCCTCAGAATTATTTATAGCATGTCTTTAGACTGAGACCTATTCAAATAATTGCATGAGTCCTGCAACACAATGTAATTAAATCTTATGTGATTGATCATTAATAAAGACATTTGAGATGATAAAATTATATAGGATAAAGATGACCAGACAGAAGAGGTGATGCAATTTTGATAATTATCCAAATGAAAATAAGATTTTCACTTACACAAGATTTCTTTGAGATACTTGCTGAATTGAACCTAAAACCTTAAGATGAACTTGCACTTCAGTATTATTTTGTATAGCAGCTTCCTTCAAAGCATCAGAAACCAGATGTCTTTGCAAAGACACATAGACCAGAGACAGAACATTGTGCAATGTCAGTCTCATCCATTACATATGCACAGAAAAAAAATGCAAAACAACAATGATACAAAACCACAGAAGCTGTTTACAGGGATTTTATAGTTTTTCCAGTGATAAGTAAGAGGAGATTACTTGGGCCTCAAGCATTACTGGGATGGCAATACCTACAGGCAGATGCTGACCATAAGAATTTAGGCCAAAATTTATGGAATTCATTAAGAACATATTTTCATTCAAACTCTTTCACAACAAGCAGCTGAGTTGTTAAAAAACGATATGGTCACAGACAAAGACCCTCTAATTAATTAAAGATAGAAAGTGGTGTGTTTATTCACTAGAGGGCGGCACGGGAGTCATCTCCAAAAGGCGTGACCATCCCAAACAAGGTTCTTTGCCCTTTATTTTCCAAGATCTAACACACAATACATCTGCATAACCCCAGCACCTCCCATCCCCGTTCAGTATTAAAATGAGGGTATTAGTCCTTCATGTGTGCACAATTCTTCTCTTGAATTGGGCCTGTGGTCTCAAATTGGGTCAGTGCTCTCAAGGGATGAAGTCAGGAGAGTCTTCATCAGGTTTCTGTGACCCTCTGGCACAATCCAAGGTCCCCTGCTTCGTGATTGATTGATTGATATAAAGTCCAGGTGCATGCCATGGTTCTACTGGTTCAATCTGTTCTTATAATGGTTCACCTACTCCACTTTCTTCTATAAACATGTTCATAATATAACAGTTAGCTCTAGCTTAAGCATCTAATAATCATTAACCTACCATTTGCTTATCTAACTTACACCCTGATCAATATAAATTGTTTCTGACTCTTAGCTAAAATTTTAACACTTTAAAATCATAGTTCACAGCAACAACCTTTAAAGGAACTCTGGAGCAACATATGAAAGTTTTTAGAATCTCTTTAACTGTGCTATGTGATTCTTCAGGGGCGAAAGGGGTGAATATGTAGGATTATCTGGGCAGAATGGAAATGAGGTGTGGTACTGGAATATTATCTCCTACACTAATTTTCGACATCTCTACTGCAGATGAAAACATGGAGCTAAAATTGCAGAAGAAAGAATAGGGAAGACTAGACTGTGGATACATTAGCTAGAATATCTTTATTGTTCAGCAGCAAAAATAAAAAGAAAACCTAATATATGCTAAAAATTGAGACAGTACTCATAAATACTTCTTTTTAGGTAATCATAAACAACATGATTTTGTACCATTTACATAGCAACACAAATGTGGCCTGTGTAACTTAAAAACTGTAAGTATTTTTCTCACCATTGTCAATACAACACTTATAGAAAGTGCTATACTAGTGCAAACAGCAATATATGTTCTACAATAGCATAGTCAAATACCCTGTAAAAACATCATGTGCTTAGTTATGAGAGCAATTTTACCACCAAGAGAGTAAATAACTTGTACAGTTGTACTGAAACAGTGATAAAAAACAGACTAAATAGCAAACTTTACAAGAGAAAGAAGAGCAAAATAAGCACAAGTAACTGCAAATAGTGAGGAAATGCACAAACAAGGAAGCAGCAAAACAAAGATAAGTAGGTAGAGAGAACCTCGGTGCAGGTTTGGGCTGTGTCTTCTTCTGTCTCTAGCTGCCTGGAGGAAGAGATTGATCCCCATCTGGCTGCAACTTCCTTTCAGGGAATTTTAGGGAGTGACAAGGTCTCCCCTTAACCTCCTTTTCTCTAGCCTTAACTAGTGCTGCCTCAGCTATTCCTAATAGGAACTACCCTCTAGACCCTTCACCACCTCTGGACTTGTTCCAGCACCTCAATGTGGTTTTTCATCATGACAAGCCCAGAACAGGATGCAGAACTCGAGGTATGGCCTCAAAAGTGCCAGGTACAAAAGGATGACCACTGCCCTGGACCTGCTGGCCACACACTATTGCTGATACAGGTGAGGATGCCAGTGGCCTGCTGGGCACACACCCAGCTCATATTCAGGCCAGCTCCCCTGGGTGCTCCTCTGTTGGGCCGACCAAAACACTGCCCCCAGCCTGCAACTCTGCATGGGGTTGTTGTGTAAGACCTAGCATTTTGATGAACTTTAGCCAACTTATCCAGTCTTCTCAGAACCTTCTGCAGAGCGTTCCAGTCCTCCAGCAGATTCACACTCCCACGCAACATGGTGTCATCCATCTGATGGTGCACTCGATCCCCTCATCGAGATCATCAATAAAGATATTTAACAGAACTGGTCCCAGTGCTGACCCCTGGGAGATACCATTGGTGAGTGGCCACCAGCTGGATGCAGCAGCACCATTCACCTCCACTCTCTGGGCCTGGCTGTGAAGGTAGTTTCTAACCCAACAAAGAGTCCTGGCTGCCAGCTTTTCCAGGAGAATGCTGTGGGAGATGGTTTCAAAAGCTTTACTGAAGTCCAGGTCGACAACATACAAAGCCTTGCCTTCAACCCTAGGTGGGCAACCTGGCCCTAAAAAGAGATCAAGGTCAGGCAGAAGCTG
The DNA here is from genome assembly GCA_013397395.1 of Sinosuthora webbiana. Classification (NCBI taxonomy): domain Eukaryota; kingdom Metazoa; phylum Chordata; class Aves; order Passeriformes; family Sylviidae; genus Sinosuthora; species Sinosuthora webbiana. Next base: position 73,580 of record VXBN01007271.1, on the reverse strand, counting down.
CCTTTCCTAATCCCAGCCCCTTGGTTTTCCTGTATCTGCTCCATGAGGGCACTCAAGATGATCTGTTTCATGTCAGGCACCAAGGTCAGGCTGACAGCCCTGTAATTCCCCAGATCTTCCTTACAACCCTCCTTGTAGTTGCACATCACACTGGCCTACCTCCACTTTTCTGAGACCCAGCTAGCCAGAACTGGAAATAAACCTGACCCTTGTGACTGAGACCACCAAGGACACAGACACCAGCCCTGACCATGGACTAACTCTATGGAACTGCATGTAAACAGCTGATTTAAGATATCAGTGTTAAGGACAGTTTTGTGCATGCAATGATTATGATCAATGATGTGTAAACATGATCACCATATGTGGTGTTTGTAATTTCTGACTCTCTGATTGATAAATACATATATATTTAAGAAAAAAAAATGCTTACTTTGAAATCAGAATAATGAATACAACATAAATTGAGAATTAAATGAGCAGAACTGAGCCATGAAAAAGTTATAGTTAAAAGACCTCAGATGTGTGTAGAGAGGTTGACTGGTTGCATCTTCAGTCACAGAACAAGGAGCCAGAACTAGAGATGAATCTGCATGACTCTCAAAGGCAGCATTTGCTACAGATTCACAGCTTTTGATTTCTATATCAGCCATAGAAATGTGCATTCTATCATGTCTGTATGTCCTGCCTGAATATAACTTGTCTTCCAAGTACAAAACAGAGAATATGCTCAGGGGTCCTTTGATGAGTATTAACCTAAAAACCTTATTCAGTCACTGAATAAGTTTTTAGATTAATAAAGGCATAGGTTAATATAATCTGCTTACCTTCAGAAGCTGAGGAGGTTGAAATGACAGCGGTATAAATGAGAGCTGAAACACCCACATTCAGAAAGAGGCGCTTGGAAAACCCTGTGATATTGGGCATGGGCTAGAGTGACCATCAAGAACAAATTGGCAAATAAAAGTTCAAGAACTCTGTCCACTGCAGAATTTCAAGCAAATAAATCAGTACGAGCTTTCTTAAGGCTCTGGGTCAGCTTCATGTATTTTTTTTTTTTTTTTCCCCTCTAAGTTGAATTTATACTGCTTGTCTTCCCTATTGGGATTATTTTACAAGTTCTGTATTCGAGTAAAATGATTCACAAAATTTTGGAATCCCTGAAGCAGTTTCATTGTGTTTTACTTTGAAATCTTTCACTGTTTTTCTCCAATTCTACATGGACTCACCTGTTTCAGTTTTGACTATCATGGGTAATACATTTCTTTCAAAGACAAGGGAAAATTGCAGATTCTGAGTGCATATATCAAGCTTTCTGGAAAAAGGGATCATGGTACTGACCCAATTATATAAAGTGTTGTGAAACTTTTGGTTGTAAAATGATAAAAAGTAGAATTGCTAACTTGTTTAGAAACTGAGTATAAGCTTCATGACATCACATATTAAAAATGACACATTAGACTTCACACCCACATTACTGATCTTTTGAAATCTCTCTAAATTTTTCTGATAACATATATTTTTATCTTTAGGAAATTTTAGATCCAGTGAAAATCATTCTTCTACAGATGTATTTGCCATATGATTTTGATGTGGTTTTCTAAATGGCTTAGTAATATAACTTATTTGATTTCAGCCAGACCAGACAGCTATCAGAATGGGGGCACCCTCCATCTTGATCTTCAGATTATGGACGGAGAAACTCCCAGGGGTCCCAGAGAGCACCATAGTTCTGATGGGTCTTCTACTGAAAGTGAACGTATAGTGTTAAGCGAAAACAGGAGGAGTACTCGGATGATGCAAATTAGCATGTTTTGTCATTAAATATTATGTCAGTTCAGGTTCCAAAACACACCATGCTCCAGACTCTGGGTTTTTGCCATGATGCATGGTCCATCTGTCCCTGATTCAGAGAAAAGACTGGTTAAAGAAGGGTGAGGTGGTAAACAGGTTCAGTGATTTGACTCTAATCCCCTTTTACACATAAATTTAATTTGTGAAGTTTGTTCAAACAATGAGAAATGATTATTTACTTTTTGGAAAGAAATTGGCATATTTAGTTGTGATGAAGTACAGAAAACATCCACATTGTTAGACACTACAGTTGCAAGAAACACCAGGAATCCCCATCAAATTAATGAATTTTACTTCACAGCATGAGAAGACTCTAAGTGAACAGAGTCTACTATTGCCTCTTAGTGGCCATGTAGTAGCTTATGAGGGTACACTAATGATGTTCACGTTTGAATATTCTACCCTGTACAGTTTTGGAATATTTCATGATAAGCCTCTTGCTAAACCTAAGTGACAGACATTTAGCTGATGTAAATCCGGATGGCTTTATTAGCTGGGATTGAACTATATCTGTTTACATCACTGAGCATCTGGACTAAGGAAAAAATGTGTGTAAAGGGACTAACAAAAAATTTGTCTGAAACTCCAGTGTTAAATCAAGCTTGCAAAACATTGGTGAGAACAATAACAACAACAACAACAACAACAACAACAACAACAACAACAACAACAACAACAACAAAAAAAAAAAAAAAAAAACAGCTCAAACCATCTGGTATACAGAAAGTAAGACACTATATAGAAAGACTTTCTAAAACAAATAGAATAATTTACTAATTATCAATTGATTATGTTAGGGTAAAAATTCTTACTTTTAGCCCATCTTTTCTGTAAAGACTTCTATAGATGAAACCAAAACTGTTGTTTTCCTCCAGGCAGACTGATCAGCTTTTAGGATATAAACCAGCCTAGCAGACCAACATGTATGTCTGCTTTGTATTGACAGAATGTCATCAACCCATGGCTCTGGTTGAACTGGTCATGTATCTCCTGACATTTTATGGCAAAGATATATATATATATACAGCCACCTGCAACTGTGCAGAAAATACCATCCTGAAAATGTGAGAATGGATGAACGAGAAAACTTTGGACTATAACTCATAGTTTATGGACACTGTCATCACCAGTTGCGACCTTTTCATCTAGCCCTAAATATAAGTGAAAAGAACATAATTCTTCTGAGATCTGTAATATATGAGAAATTCATTCTTATGATATCAATCTGTAGCCTCATGCTTCCCATATTTCAGTTGGGAATTGTAGTGTTCAAGCTTTTAAATTGGTGCTGAATCTTCCCATTCAATTTTTTATTCAATAACTTTTAAAATGGTTCTACATAAGATGCAGACTTAAAAGAAGATAACAAGTAATATATTCTGATTCGATTGTATTATTCTTTGAAAGATTTTTGTTCCTAGGAATTATACACTTTAAGAAAAGCTTTGCTTTCTGTATCCACATAAATATAAATATAAAGGAATTCAGTTTGTCTACAAGAACCCAATGTGTAGCTTATGTACACATTCTTTGGATACTTTTACATCAGCTAGACTGGTTATTGCTGTTGCATTGTGCTGCTCTGAGGGACATGTCCGCTGGATACCTACTTGGATTCTGAATCTTTCATTATCCAGGAGTGCACTGCACACTAAATTATGTGAAAGCAAGAATAAACTGCCCAACATTTTCCCTGCCCATTTATTTATGAGTGTTTATAAAAAAAGAATCCATTAGTGTCAGTAATAGTAATTAGTAAATTAAAAACATCAGAAAATCTGCTACAACAGAAGTAGTAATAACTGGAGTTTAGCCAGTTTCATATTGATTTAGGTAATTGTCAAAAAAGTCTACTGCTCATTATCAGCTTCTAAGCAAAGTACATTTTATAATTAAGTGATGTGTCTCAGATTCTTAATATTTTCCATAAATTACTAGATAAAATCTGGAGAGTTTATATATGTAAAGTTCCATTATATAACTTTGTTCTTTTCTAAGGATATTGTTTCCAAATCTCTAGTTTTATAAAACCACGACATGTGGCTTGTCTTACCATAGAGAGAAAAAAGTGGGTCTACAAATTCATTGGGTGGACTATGACATGCCAGGCTAAAACGCTTTTGATTCAAGGAATATTTGGCTTCTCTAAAAGGTCAATAATCTCTTTCCTAACAATTGGCCCTGTGAGGGTACATCCTGCTCTGTATCACATTTTCAAGTGACTCACTTCTTTAGCTCTGTCTGATTGGTGCCTGTGACCTATATCAGTTGTACAGAAAACACTGATTATTCCTACACACCTTTGTCTGGAACGTACAGTTACTACTTAATACTTACTAAATGTAATTACTTCCTCACTGTGGTGTTGTTTGAAAACAAGTGTTTTATTGCTTTATTTATTTATTTATTTATTTTAATTTCAAAATTGTTGTAGTGTAACATGCTCGGAGCACCTTCAAGAAATTTCTATCCAACATCTTTTTTTCTCAAGATTTGGAATTTGTTATTTCCTCCTTATTTTTATTTGCACATTTGCTAATAGTCCCTTTGATGGGGAGATTTATTTTCCACCCGTTTGTATCATACGATACAATATAAAAATATTTAACTGTTTCGCTCAGCTGTATCAGCTTTCAAAAAGAAATTTTAAAAATACAGACTTTAAATTTCCATAATTCTTTCTTTTCAACATTATGCATAGGTCTTAAACATTTTTTAAAACAGCAAAAATAAATTGCAGCAAATTCTTTCAGAATTGTAACAAAAAAACTCCTCTTGAATCCTTCTTTACTTTACTCCCACCGTAGTAAGAATTTTACTCCAGTTGTAGAGGATTTTTTTTGAAAGAATAGCCATTCTTATTTGGTTTCCATATAATACATCTATTAATTTAATATTCTTGGTATTGATGTTCAACTCCAGCCAGTAGCTAATCCACATAAGGCCATTCTCTCACTCCTTCCCATGCAGCTGTGGGGAGAGAAACAAAAAAAGTGCAAAAATGTATGAGTTGAGATAAAAGCAGCTTAATAACTGATATAGAACATATGGATGAGGATGATAATAATAATAATAGTAATAAAAAAATAGTAATTTAATTTAAAAGAAAATAACAGAGAGAAATAAAACTCAAGAAAGACAAGCAATGTAAATGAAAACAGTTGCTTGCCAACAGCCTAATGGCCAGCCAGTCCCCAAGCAGAAGCCCTGCACCAACCTTCCCCCACATTTATATGCTGAGGATGATGTTCTGCAGTGTAGGATATTACTTGGATCACTTGAGGTCAGCTATCCTCACTGGGTCACCTCCCAAATCCTTGTGCATCCCCAGTCCTCTTGCTGGTGGGGTGGGATGAGGAACAGTAAAGGCCTTGGCTCCAAGAAAGCCCTGCTCAGCAACAAAAACATCTCTGTTTCAAGCACAAATCCAAAACACAGCTCCAAAACAGCTGCTGTGAATAAAATTAATTCTATCCCAGCCAAAACCAGTACATGTTTTCATCATTCTTGGTAATAATTATAGAAAAAGAGAAAAATAAGGAGACAAGTAAAATGGTTCAATAAAAAAAGAATTTACTTTATTAAACTGTTGATTTCTTCCCTCTTGACCTCTTTCTGTGAGGATTCAAAACAAAGAACAGATTCTTCATTAGCTGCAAAATGCTATGTCATCGAATAGATCACATACTAATTTAGCTCTTTTACTAATTTATTTTATGGCTATCTGCTAGAACTTTGAGAGATTTGGGATTAATTAGTTAAAAAAATGCAATACTGAATTTTGATCTCTCTGGGTTTTTTTCAAGATATTCAGATAAATTTTGTCCTAAATATTTCAATATGAACATATCACTACAGTTAGGAAGGAAATTACACACTTCATTTAATCTCTTAAACTAAAACAAAGTTAAATGGATCTACATCTCTTTACTGGAAAGAAACCCATCCAATGTTATTTGCTTTCAGTGTGACTCAGAAAAGGATTTTTTCAAGCATGTAACTATTCTTTAATACATGACTATTCTTTAGTCACTCATGTAAACTCCATTAAAAAGGATGGCACAATTAACTGCTATCTTAGCTAGGAAATTGCTTAGCTGTGTACCGCATCATTTTCTCAGTGAGACTGTATTTGATGAAAACCAACATTTTTATGTTATTTTGATTAAACAAGTTTCTCTTTCAGATTCCTACACCATGTAGCTTGCTTTAGGAGAAGGTAGTTACTCGTCAACCTCACTGAAATCAGTGGAAGTCAGGTGAAGAAAATCCTTGAGGATTTTCTTAATTGCATCTCGCACTTAGCTTCCCTCTACTCCACCACATTTAAACAAGCTTCACTGCACTTGTTTGCTAATCGTTGATAAACCAGCTCTCTGTTTCTAAAGCTTGTAATACATATGTGTATGTAAATATGTGCTTGCATGCAATGTTTAGTTTGCATATAGTTTAATTTTTCAAGCAAGGAAATAAGCTGGACCCAATCCACACAGTTTGGCCTGTTACTGTGTGTGCTGTGTTACTGCACTTCAGCTCAAATATGTTCCAATAAAAAGCAGAGATTTTTGCAGGGGTTAATAGTAAAAGACCTGATGAAGACTTACTTGCTGTTAATGTTTAGCCATGTGCTTCTATTTGGAGGTTGATTTTCAGGTTAGATCAGGGCTGGAGAACTCATCAAAACTTAGGAACAGGAAGAACAGGATGGAAAGATGTTGTAGGCAGCAGTGTCAATTTAACTTTTCAGTGACTCCATCCAGAAGGGACCAAAGGTGTCAGTCATTACTTCTTTCCATATTCCAGCATAGATTTTCATTTCAATTTAAGAGTCTTATGTGCAACTATTTAATTATAAACTATTTTTTTGTAGAAGGAAATTTTGACAACAGACTTTCTTGAAGATTGACCAGAGAAGGACGTGTTTTATAGTGCTCTTTCAAATGCAGATGTACATCTCCTTCCTGCCTGTTTAAGAATTTTCCATGTGACTTAGGGACTTATTTTCTTTAATACAAACTGCCTCAGCTGTAAAATATGATTAATAGAGTTTACCAGCCATAGTTTTATTTTGAATACGAGTTCCTTAAGGCATAGACCAACTTTATACATTTGCATATCACATAACCAAGGTTTGACAGAGGTAGCCAAACAATATTAAAGTGAATGAAATAATGAAAAGTGCTTTATCTTTAATTTGTTTTTCTTTATATCCCCCTACATTCAAAGAAATAAGCTTAGGTGAGAAGCAGCATAAAATATTTTACCCTAATAATATAGCATCACAGCCTCTGAGATTAATTGATTCCTTGTACAATCTGCAAGGACTCTTCCCTTTTGAGGCCCGACAATGTTGGGTATTTTCAAGGCTCCCTCTGGTCTAACCTGAGTTATTGTGTGAGGTTCCATAAGGTAGCATCCAACCTACATAGTAGGTTTTGCTAAATACTGTAAAACAGATCTTTTTGAGAGTGATTTAAAAAAAAAATGCTGGTGAGTTTGAAGTCTGTTTTTCTGGGTGTCACTACCCACTATTTCTGTTGTCAGAGAATGCCCAGATACAATATCTTTCCTTGGCGTATTACACAAAAACAAATATGAGTAGTATACACATATAAAATCTTCATTACTTTTAAAGGTAGTCACATTATATAATAACACCTACAGCGAAGAAGTATCTTGCTAGCCCTCAATCTGTAAGAATCTGTGTTAGCAGTGGACCTAAAACTAGAAAGTAATTTCTACAAAATGCAGTAATTGAGCGATTAGCAGCAGGGACAGAATTGATGAACTGGTTAGGACCAATTTGTGTTTGCCTCCTCTCTTGAATTACTAAACCAAATAAGAAGTGCAAGGAAGAAAAACCAAGACAAAATAGAAATCATCCACACTGTTCAAGCTAATTGTGCAATTCCCATCAGAGCAATCACAAATGTAACTACTGAATATAATTTGCACAGGGTTTTTTTTTTTTTGTAATAGATCACATAATCTTTCATGTATCCTTCAGAGGAATGCAGAATAACACGATTGGGGTGCTGTATTTTGATACGGAAAACAGGGAGGGGTGGGAAAAAGAAAGTAAGAGCGAAACAAAATTGTAATTACTGATTATGTTCAAAACAAAGCGAACACATATTAGTTAGATTTCTTTTCCTAGTGATTACTGGCCAGTAAACTTTTATAATCTAAAGGAGATTTCTTTTTTCAGTACATCCAGTTTCTTCCCCTTGGCTGTGCTTTTGCTACTACTCTAATGCCAAAAGTTTGTAGGTGGCCATTATGTATTATAATCACAGAAGTTATTCCTATCACATAATTACTGAACTGCCCTGAGCACAGATGTACTTTAATAAGCCTTTGGGGAAGTGGATTTAGCTTTCTTCTGTTTCTGAATGGCTAAAAACCATTCATGCACTGCTTGCAGAGTCACTGGTTGCACATGGATTATATTTGCTGGCAGTCCTTTCTTCTGCTATTTAGATTTAAATGATCACAGCTATTTCTTCCTTTTGAAGACTCTTAAAAACTTTTAATTTTCCTTATTTAATTTACTGATTTGTTTCACAGAAATTCAAAGACTAAAGCATTCTTCTTTGGAAATACTTTCTTGAGAACTGGTTTCCCAAATGAAGTGAACCACCACATTTCTCAAGGCAAACACTGCTTGTTTAGTTTTCAGTGAAACAGCTACTTTGTGGAGTCTCTGTGCCAGTACATTATGGTTCAAATGCTCTCCCTGTGGAATCAAGCTATAGAGGAAAGAAGATGAGCAAATCTTAGTTTAGTATGGAATCATTACAGCATCTTTAACTTTTAAATATTTTCAGTTAAAGCACAGTAGATCTTCTGACCCCAGTCTGCCTCTGCGTCCTCTATAAGAAGAATTGTCCTGTGGTTCAATTACCTGTGACACCTAAGACTCCCTTTTCCTTGGTGATTTAAACAGGAAGCCTGTATCAAAATATCAGTGATTTGTGATCAATGGCTCTGTGTTCCAGGTGGAGGCTGGTGATAATAGCTGTGCCTCAAGGTGATGAGTGACATCCATCAGGACTTTGTATTGGACTCATGCTCACTAATATATTTATCAATTACACAGACAGTGAGGTCATTTGCAAATGACATAACACTGAGAGATGTAGGGGACAAAAGAGAAGGAAGGTATGCCATCCATGGGGAAACCTAGACAAGCTTGAGAAGTGGGACCATGTGAAGTTCAAAAAGGGCAAGTCCAAGGTACTGCCACCTGGGTTGGGGCAATACCAGAGAAGCTGGGAGCAGAAGACATTGGGAGCAGCCTTGCAGAGAAGCACTTGGGAGTTCTTGATGAAAAGCTGGACATGAGACAGAAATGTGCACTGGCAGCCCAGAAAGCCAATTGTATCCTGGACTGCATCCAAAGCAGGTCATGGGAGGGGATTCTGACCCACTGCTCCATTCTGGTGAGACCTATCTGGAACAATCCATACAGCTCTGGGGTCCAAGCACAAAAAAGATGTGGACTTCCTGTTACGATTCCAGAGGAGGCCCTTGGAGATGGCTTGAGCACCTCTGCTGCTAAGAAATGCTGACAGAACTGAAGTTTTCAGTAAGGAGAAGAATGAGGTCTCTCTCCCAGGGAGACCTAATTGGAGATTTCTTTACTTAAAGGTCTTATAAAAAGAGAGGGAGCAACTTCTTACACAGGTAAAATCTAGTCATAGGAAAAAAAGAAAGGTTTTAAACTAAAAGAGTAGATATTTAGATTAGATGATAAGAAGAAATTCTTTACTGTAAAGGTGAGACACTGCATTGACTTGTCCAGAGAAATCATGGGTGCCCTATTCCTGGCAGTGGGACCAGGCTGGATGGGTTTCTGAGCAACCTGATCCAGTGTGTAGCAGCAATGCTCACGGCAGGAGTAGAAAGGGTTGGAACTAGGTGGCCCTTATGGTCCCTTCCATTTAATGATTTCATGGTCATCCTGATTTTGTTTTTTAATTTAGCTATAAAAAGAAAAATTAATTCATTTATTTGAACCATTACCGCTTCCTGTAACCATATGAGAAATATACATAAAGGTTTGTTTATATATGGATTTTCCAGTAGATAGGGACATTCTCTGAGCTATAAAATACATTACCTCCAAGAAACCAGATAAGTAATTGTTATCAGAATACTGTGTTGAGAATCCTGTAGTGCTTTACACAAAGAATATTAAAAAGTCTATGTCTCTGAAAAAGAAAATATCTGGCAGATCGTCTGATGATGCTATTGGAGCAAAATGCTATTGCTATTTTGCAAATACAAAATTTGCAATAAAAATGTCAGACCTCAGTATTTAGAAATAATTCATCCAAAATTATCAAAAAATCATAATTCTCTTTAAAAAGTAGTCAGAGGAAGAACTATATTTTATTTGCTTGTGGGCTTTGAAGATTCATCTTTACAAGCTTTGCATTACAACTTTGTTAGAAAATGGTTTAAAAAAAGCTGATTTGTTTTAGATAGTTATTTGATTCTAATTATAAGGTCTATGACAAGAAATATTACTAGAGTCACTAAGTATCTGAGAGAACTACAAGACTGTGAAAATTCAATTTGGTTAACTCCATGACCAAAAGCCACTTTTTTTATATCTGAATCTCAGGCTGCTAGAATTATCTGCCAAATCACATTCCAAATTTCTGAACCTAAACTCTTGTACAAGGTTGATTACAATGTCACATACTGTCCTCCCATAAAAATATTACTGAAATAGCTCTATTTGTCTCCTTTATTTTTTCTAAAAGAATGTAAATTATCTACGTTAATTAAAATTATTTACATTTTAATGAGTTTGTAGGGTTATCATAAGTTAAGATTTATAAATTAAATATGCACATATCATGCTATTATAAGAATGAATATTCCCTACTTATATAGGCTTATCAAATTTCACATCTTCAGCAGATTATTAATTTGACAAATGTTATCAATAAAAAAATTTCAGTGCGAACATGTATTCCTTTAGTAGAATTCATTTACATAGTGATGTTGTTACTCTTGTACAGGAGAATTCTGAGGGACTAATTTAAAATAAAAGTCTACAAACACAGTAGAGAAAAACTGCAGCTGTTAAAATTGGAGAAATTAGCTCAAACTACCATATTTATTTTATTATACGTATTTAATTACCATGTAATATTGCAGTTAGGTCTGGTGTTTTTTGACCAATTATAGTAGAGAGGCATTGATATTGCCAGGTGAAACTTCTAAGGGTAAAGCTTTTATCACATACTTTCTCATATGTGGACAGTATCCGTAGGTCTTTACATAACTAGTACAAACTCTGCCATAGTAACACTGACTAATTCTTGGCCTATAAACCATCTGAAAAGGATTAAATTGATGAGAACAGTTGATAAGAACGATAAGAACAATTCACCTAAATGACAGCAATACTAAAGCACTACTTAGAAAAAAGAAGGGTGGTAGAATTTAAAAATTAATGGGCTGAAACTGTGAAATCCTGGTTTTATGGTCAGTTTATCACGCTGTATCATACAACCAACACCAGCGTGATATTCAGAAATTCCAGCAGTGTCATTTTGCTCATGTAGAAGAACTAGTCTCAGACACACAATCTGTATTTTGAACTTTATTTCTGGTACTGGTACAAGTATCAGCTGCAGAAGCTAGGTATACAAATATTAGATAAACAAGTAAAAAAATTCCTTGATAAAGACCACCACCTGTGAATCACCGTTACAAAAGGAAAGTAACCCTTTTACTGAGACAGATTACCAGCGTAGCCACTTTAGCATCGATTCAGGAAGTTCAAGTCACTAGTCTGTGAAATACTTAGTAAAACACAAATGAAGAACAAATTGAAGCCATAATCACAACAAAGTTAATATTCTACTGTGTTGGAGGTTTTCACAAACCTGGGATACCTGGGACAGCTGGGATATCTTCCACAAGCTTCATTATGACATCAGTCTCATTTCATGGTGAGACAAATGAAAGATGGGAACAGTTCATGTCTTGCCAGCAACAGCCAAAGATTTCTTTGTTACAGGGCATTTAAAAAACTTTCTAGCCAATAGCATGTTGCCAAAGTTTACAGACAATTGTTTTAGCCAATCACTAAAAGCACACATACACCTGCTTCAAACAACACTTACTTGTATTTCTATTAACAATACACAATACTCCATTATTAAGCTTAAAAACTTCTACTGTCTTGCTAAGCATATTTTTCTGGAGTCTTAAGGTCTATCTTAGCCAAGCCTAAAAACTCCATCTATTGTTTCATGTCTTTGCTTGCTGTATAAAGGATACTATTGTATCCTTTCGAGTTTCAGGCTTTGCAGCTGTAGCTAACTCTAAATTGTCTGCTCTATCTGTTTCTGAGGCCTGCTTTTACAGCTTTTGAAAATCTTCTCACCTTTACTATTTCCCACAATTCCCCCTCTCAGTACAACTATAGAGAAAATTTCCTAATTTTGTTGCTTATNGTTGGAGAGGCTATAGATGCACGATGGGAAGGCGGGGATTTGAGAATCTGCTCTGGGATGCTGGGAGAATCATGGGGGTGTAGAGAAGTGTGGAAGCAGATGCAGAGTCATTTTGGTGTGCCGGGAGAGGCACAGGATAGTTCTGATTGAGAATTGATAATTCTGATAGAGGGGTGTACAAGGGGAGCAACAAAGAAAATTTGTATGACAATAAAGAAACATCTCACTAGACATGCAAAAACTTAGAACTATTCTCATGTCAGCTATGCTCTTCCTGCAAATTATTTTCCCTGTCTTTTCTTGTAGGTAACAAAATTTATGGTCACACAGACAAGGCAAAACCATTACCAGGATGCCACATTTACAAGAAAAACTGTGTCGTAATTTTTGGGTTTTAGAAGATAATAAGTCCAGCTCTGTTTTAACTTCTCATGCTTGTGAACTAGTACTGGGCATGAAGCAAGATGCTGAGCATATCAAAGAATTTAAGGTCTTTTATTCATATGTAAATTACTGGAAACAATTTCTGAATATTTCCAAATGCCTTTTTAGAACAACTAATAGGAAACAAATACACAATGTTTGTATGTACAAAAAGACACTTTTGGAGCTCTTTTGCTTCTTCAAAACACTAGAAGGAGGAACATGGTCCCCATGAACAATATATTTCCATGCTTGAGTATGCATATATGTGTATACCTGCCCACACTATGGAATTCTAAAAATTGCTAACAGAAATTATTAAAAATAAATATTAAAACTATTAAACTATAAAACTATTAAACTATTAAAAATAAAAAGTTGAACTGAGGAAGCTTGGTCTTTTGTGACCATAATTCTAAATCTCGTGTTAAGGAGGCTGTAGAAAAATGAGTGAATTGTTAATGGTTTTTCTGGTGTGAGAATCAGAGACCACCAATGAAAATAGTAGAAATAGCCAAAAAAATGACATGTGATTATCCAACATATAGCAAGCAATAGATCAACAGAAGTCCTTGTCATATGAAGGTGTAGATGTTAAATGTTTATATGGGTTCAGAGTATGGGTAAAAGACTTAGAATCGAAACTAAGTCTAACTCAGGAAGCTAGAATTTTCTGTGAAATAAAACAGAAGGTCATATAACAGAAGGATAATTACAGATTGGGTAATATACAGAAGGGTAATAAGAGATTGTAAAAATAGTCATGCATGTACATAAGAAAGACAGTGCTGTTGACAAGACACAACCCATGGGTAGGTCAATCCCTAAAATCTCTTTTCTTCTTTAACTTCTTGTTTGATTTTTACATTCAATTTCTGTATGAATAGTAGCATAGAATGATATATATATATATCAGAATAATTCCTAACAAATCAGTTACTCAGGTATCACTTTCAAGACCAATTTGGAGTACACAAAATCTGTGATACTTAAAAACTCTTTTTCCCTGCAAACTGAAATCATCCCTTCAGTCTTCATGTAGGTTCTAAATATTACTGGTGACTCATGAAATTATTAAGAAAATGGCAAAACAGCATAGTATGTTATACACTATTAAAACAGTTATGATATTGCTTGAGATGTATGAAACAGCCAGCTGTTCCTTGCTTTCTCTGCATTTTACCTTTTCTAGACTGAAGTCTCTAGTTTGAATTCCACTGAGAAGCTAAGTGATAGGGTTTTAATATAGTTTTATCAACTTAAAAAACTGTTCTGACAAGGATGTCAGGGTGATTATTTTCCTACCTAGGTTGCCCCATGCAAAGCAAGAACATCCTTTGCAAACAGCTGATATTTTGTGTATATGCTCTGGGCTGTTTACATACTACTGTTTTACAACTTGCTGGTCTCCACAGAAAATCCTTGCAAGAACTGAAAAATATTCTGTCTTGATTTACCCATCAGGGTGTTACCAGTGCAGGTGGGAACACAAATGAAAAAGAGACCACATGCCTGCAGCAAATACCCATAGGAAAAACCTTTAGTTAAACAAACACATATACATATTGCTCTTGACTCGACTGTGCCTGTGTTCTTCCAAACAGTGTAAATGCGAAGTTATTTAATGTTGCATTGGTAGCTTTAAACAAACAAACAAACAAACAAACAAACAAACCAAACCAAATTAAACCAAACCAACAACAACAACAACAAAGGGAGGCTGAAACCTGCCCAAGAAATCAGTACTTGCATCCTGATCTGATTTAAAATTCAAGCAAGGCCCTCAGACGATAGAGACAGAGGAGCTGTTGAAAAAATTGAGACATGGTGAGACAGCTTGCAAAACTAGGGAGCACAGTAGTTTTGCAAAAGTTTTTCAGTATCAGTGGGCAGGGAGAAAGAGGAAGATGGAGTAGTTTGCAGATGGAGGATCTCAGCTGTCAAGGGCTTGTCCATGGGATAGGAGATCAGATGGACAGCTGGAGGTCAGGGTCAGAGGAAAGGATGGTGAGACAGACTGTGACGCACCAGGTGCACCGTGGTGGGAACACATTAACAACCACTTGGCCATGGATGTTCAGTGGACCACCTTCAACAACTTGATTAAGTCTCTGGTTCACTAAAACTGGCCTCCTCAGAGATTTCTTCCTTCTGATATTTTCTGGTTTGGAATGTGGTGGGACAGAAACTGTCAGAGACATTTGGGGATAGCTGGGATATCTGCTTAGGACATCTACTAAACATGAAAAAAAGTCCTCTGAAATTTTATTCTTCTTTAATTTAAACTTCATTTTAAAAATAAGACATTTTTAAAAACAAGACAAACTAACCCCCACTTGGAATTTAAAAGAATTTGTCATTTAAAATAATAAAGTTATTGCAATTTATAATACACCCCTATAAAATTTCAGAAGGTAAAAGAAAGAATAAGTGATTGGCTAGAAAGTGCATTATAAACAGTAATCTTGATCTTGAGACTTTAAAAAGGAAAATGAGAATACAAAGTTATCGACATTATGGAATTGTATAGGAAGTGCCTAAATGACAGAATATAGGCTATGTCTTTTCCATTATGGAGAGGAAAACAAAAGACATTTTTTGACACAAATGAAGATTTCCAGCACAAATATCAAGCTCCTGAGAGTAGCTGTGAGAGCACAGTCAGATTTGCATAAGATATGTTTTCAGATTCTGAAAATGTGTGTTTAGGTGTTCGTTCACATTCTCCCACTTCCAGGACACGGGTAGATTTTTATTCCATGAGAATATTTAATCTAATTTTGAATTGCATTAACTTTTGGCTTCCAGAGTATCCAGTGTTCCAAAACTTAATAATTAATTATTTAAAATCTGCTGTTCTTAAGGAGCTCTAGACATGCTGCTTAACCATGTTACTTAATTCGATCCTTATGTTATGAAATCTATTGGGCAATGTTTCCATCATTCACAATTGGATCTGTTTCAAATCCAGAGGACATTAGCCTATTTAATTTCACTAATTTCTTCTGTTATACAATGTGTTGTTTATGTGAAAATCTATGAAGAACAAAAGCAAATTTCAATCAAGGAGTTTTTTTAAACCCACATGCAGCGGAAGGGAGCCAAATGAGTTCTGGTTTCTACTGGTTATAGTAAATCTTCTTTTGTTTTCCTAACATATGCAAAAAACCCCTCTAACGACCTTTGTGTACATTTGTGCACACCAGATGTACATTTTGATGTGTTTCACATGCTGTTAAGATATATTTACAGCAAAATAATAATGAAGATATGATATTTGAATTATTATTGTTGTTGTTGTTGTTGTTTAGGTCTCTCACAGTTAGTATGAATATTGCAAAACCAATTACAGCCTTTTCCTCATGCAGTTGTGATAAAAAGAGCTGGAGACCATATATTAAATTAAGTAAAATTGATCTGCACCTCCTTGACTAATATTTATCTTGTTTGCTTTAGTGTGGTGTTGGCCAAAGGTAAATTCCTCTACTTTCTTTGATGAAAGTTAAATGCTTCTAGTGAAGTTCCATCACTTATGGAGAAATAATTAATGGAATATATTTAATAATATACAAGGTGTGTACATAGAAGGAAAAAAATATCTTCAAGCACACAAATACTTTCAGTGAACTACTTCAGAATAAATGAGGATCTTCACTTGGACTAATATGATATATACACTTTCTTTGAGCTTGAATATCACTAGAATTCATGAAAAACCCAAAACAAGAAAAGAGAAACAGAGAAGGTGATAGACCAAAACAATACACCTGTATTTTCAGAGAGCTAACTTTTAAAATGTGATAAATGCTGTATCGTAAAGCTCAAGGTTTTCATACTAAAACTCACTAGCAAGGTTTATACAGGGGTTGATAGATAGCCTAAATCAAATTTTAGAAGTGGATAATATATCCTATGGCCTCATGGATGCATTTTTCACTTTTCTCAGTCTCTGAGCAAATGAGAATTGGAAACTACAATGGATGTGTGAATTGTTTTCTACATGGACTGATAAGAATATGTGAATATTAGCATATTAGGGGGTCCAAAAAAATTAAAAAGCTCTGATCCCACAGCCATAATTATAGAATCACAGGATCAAAGAGTCATCAAGACTCCTCCCTTCATCCAGTCATCTCTCCGGAAGACACAATTGGAAGAGACCTTTAAGACTTTCCAGTCCAACCACACCTCCAACACTACCACTGTAAACCCCTAAAGCACTCAACCACATCACCTAGTGCCATTTTCAGAAGTCTCTTAAACTCTTCCAGGGATGGTCATTCCTCCACTTCCCTGGGAAACGTGTTCAAATGCCTGACCACTCTGCTAGTGGAAAAAACTTTCTCATATCTAATCTGAATTTCCACAGTCTCAGCAGAGGGCCATTTTCTCTTGTCCTCTCACTGTAGGTGTGGTAGAATTCTCAAGGTTTGTTTTGGAAATGAAAAACAGCATATGCAGAGCACAGTCTCATATTTTTAGATAAATATTTTTAGGTACCTGTCTTTTAGGTAAAGAGAGTAAGAAAAGAATATTTCTGTCTAGAAGATAAAGTTAAGGAGTTCCAAAAATCTGTGAAGGCTTAATCAAGCTTGTGACACCACAATCAGGAGCAGCACACTGTACTCCAGATGTTACTATGACTGCTATCCCTGCTATTACATGAGCAATCTGCAGCCTGTATTCCCTTCACCCTTACCACAAACTTTGTTAATACCATCATGACATTACTACTATTGAGTAAACCTCTGACTCATCATCAACTCCTTGGCTGATGCTCATTTTGTCATAAGTTTGCTATGAAATAGCTGAATTGTGTTTCTCTCAGTCAAAAGCTACCTCAGCTTCACTGTTTTAAAATGTAAGTTATAGTAAAATAAAAATATACCCATGGATGGTAGCTGTGTCTTGGCTCAGTGCTGTGGTAAAACAGGCATACACAATTGTCCTCTTGTCCTTTCCCTCAATGGTTTCTGTAGGAGGATTATGTGAGCCCAAAACCCAGAAAGAAGCTACCTTATACTCCAACCTAGGTGTCTGATCTTGATGGTCAAGTGCGCTACAGGCTGATACGTCAATCTAGGCATGTCATTCAGTGCTATTTCTTCACTCCTTAAGGACCAGTCAGTGAGCTCAAGAAGATCTCTTTCATGTACCCAGAAAAGAGAAGCTGGTTGTCTGGGTGCCTCCTATCTAGTGGAGGAATCATATGGAGGAAAATACAGCTGGGCCTTAAAGAATCCGTGTTTCAAGTCTCGTTGATGGCTTTTAGTTAGCTACTACTCTACTGGGTATTTATTTGATCTCTTCTTTTTTCTTTCCTCTCCTTCAGAAATAAACTACAGATCTAGTTTTCGTGAGAAAGTTGGTTACTTTCAAATGAATGTGATGGTTTATCAAAGGTCTTTTTCTCCATTTCTATATATATCACTTACACTTAAGCTTCCACCTCAAATTCTCAGTCAACTTTATAGGAGGGTACTCTGTAACTCTAAGGTGATGATTAACCTTTGGTGGTGGTGCTCATATCAGTTTAGTGAAGTGTTGTAAAGGAGAGAAAGAATGTAGAACTTCAAGCATGGGTATTCATTTCTCCTTCACTTAAATATTCCAAAGATTGATTTGCTCTAATTAAGACACACATCAGTATAAATCATTAAAATCTGTCATAGCTTCAGTCTCCTCATGACTATAAATGCAGGCTATATCATATAGTTTATCATAATGAATGAAGAAGGCAAGGAAGAAATGGTACTTAAGTAAGTTTTCTAAATAATGGAATTGTCAGGCTAATTGTGGAAAATGAAGGAATATTAACAGTCTTCTTGTAGGAGAAGCTGGGCATAGAGAGGACCTAGTGGGGCAGAAGTGAGAGCAGTGGCAGATCCTGAATAGCTTTCAAGCTGACAATATCAGTGTGATAAAAAATGTAATACCATTGCATACCCTTGAGTGACTTAGGACTATGTGTAATGACAACTAATGTCTAGCATTCATTAAATTGTTATACTATTATTGCTTATTTTTTATTCAATCAATATATTGCATTCTAGCATGGACCAATTTTCATTTAAAGTTCTAATGATATTTACAATCATAATAGACTAAAACCAGGGAGCGTTTGAAAACCCAAACACATACCAATCCAAGATTCAAATAAAGGCAACAAATGTGCAATCACAACACGTGAGATGCTGACTCTTAGCCTTGACAGGAAACATTACAATGCTAAAAACCTGAAGAGATCTCAGGCAGATGGACAGCAACCTCCATATACCCCAATGTACACAAAAATAAACCTAAGTGAATATTCTGCCAACATTAAAACACAAACCTACACAAAGACTAACTCATCAGATTCTATCACTATTGCAGCAAACTTTACAAAAAAATTGAGGGACTTATGCACACTCTACCTGCATCATGTATAGATAATTTGGGACTGAATATTCAAACACAGCATCTTCTTAGCTCAGTCTGGGACAGATCTCTCTATAACTTTTTTGCATGTGTTGAACCCACATAGACAATCTTGCTGTGTTTTAGGGAGTACCTACAATGTTGTTTCAGCCCCAAAAAATGCAATAGAAATTAAATGCTTATGGGATCCTAAAGAGAAAACAAAAATGCAGATAGGTGAAGTAACTTCTCTAGTTTATAGAATAAAATTTGGCTAAGAATAAATAGATACCCTAATATTTTATCTTTTCTTCTTGAGATCATCCCTGTGTATGTGATCCAACTACCTAATTAGCTTCACATCCTTCAAAAGAGGTCTTTTATTATTTGATCCATTGCTATATTATATGTTTTGAAAATATCATTAAATCAAAATTGCAAATCTGTGTATTGGCAAGAATTAGTTCAGAAACTGGGAGGCCTCTGCCAAACAAAAGCAATGAATGCCAGAGGATGAACTCAGTAAGAGTTTTATCATGGCATAAAATTGACATTTAATTATCATAGCTATTTTCCCTTGCCTCTCTTTTCTCCCTTTAGTTATAATGATTCTACAATGAGCTTTTACAATTTCCTCATTTGTCGCCTTTTGCATTGTAATTAAAAATAATTGATTTCGTTGCTAAGGGGTCACTTATGAACCCCATTTCCTATGGGTTATTTCAAGAAATTACTTAAACATGTGTTGTAACCCCTACAGTTTATCTCCAGCATTTGCTTCAGTAATTCAAAACATTCTTAACTTCTATGGATTATAAGTCCAGAATCACAAGGAATCTATTTGAGCATGTTCTTCAGGAAAACATTTAAGTGTATCAATAAACATGATGATGTAAGAAAGAGTTCTGCGTCTGGTGAATGGCAAGCAATTAAGCAGTGTGCAAACTTCAGACTACCAAAAAAAAACAAAACCAAACCAAAGCAAAAGCACAAAAAAAACCCCCAAAATTTCTTCATTTTCTTTTACTTATACAGGAGAAGAGGTTAGTTGTAAAAATGAACAAGAGTTAAATGAGTTACATGTTGATGAGGAATAACTAACTGCCCTACTTGCAGAGCATATTTGCCAATTTTTTCTACCTTAAGAAAAACAAAATTACATATAGACTAACAGGTCCATTCCAGGTGGATTAATTTAAAGGCATAGAAGTAAAAGGAGTTGAAAAGGTTCATTCATTATTCAAGACATTCTCAGCCCTTTCTCCTCGGGTAATTGTGATGTAAACCTTGCATATAGGGCATAACATTAACTGAAATCATAGAAGTGTCAGTTTAGGAACACCCCCAGAAGTAGACGTGGCAGAGATTAGAGATTTCATCAAGGATTGAGTTTTTCAATAACCATATAAACAAAAGCATTTTCTGTGGCTTCTTTTGTTTGGAGAGGCATTGCTCTTTTTCAAAGGCTAATTGCAGTTGCTAACAGTGCTTCCATTATTTTTAAGTTTATACCCTTTGAAATGTGACTCTTTTTTTTTTTTTATTTGCATGAAATACGCAATTACAGTAATGATATCATCCTTTTGGCACGGTCCAGTGCAACTTTTTAAAGTCTGCAAAAATTGTATCCAGCTGTCTATGTCTGAAGTAAGGTTTTCTTGGAACACGTTTGGTGTGCTTCATTGCAGTACAAGATAGAAGTTATTTCCAGATCAGCACTCATTTCTCATTTGATCTCTCTAGACTTCCTTATGACAAAACCTATCCTATAAGAGAAAATAAAGGATGAACAGCTTCAAAACTTCACTGTCTGTGAGGAAAGTCATGAGACTAGTGCCTGAGCAGCAATGAAATTATGGGATGTGCAGCTAAGCATTTACACGTAAACACTTTTCCATATGCTTGCAGGCAGTGCTTAGCTACCCAATATTTCCTTCCAGCTTATAGCCAGAACTTTTACATAATTTATCCAGTGCTTGTTATACCATTCATGTTGACACCTAAAGGGGTTCAAAGAGCTCCTTTTGTCCTATCAAATGAATATGTGAGACAAGGCAAACGAAACACTTCGTCAAATCAGAAAAAATAATTTCTCAGAACAGTGATCAGATCGCATTTCACTGACACATATTTCATAAATGAACTACTGTAAGAATGAAATTAAAATAATTTCTGGGAAATCAAACCAGGAGAATCTGTACCGTCTTTATGAAAGAGAAAAAGAGCAGCCTTCAGGGCACAAGGTTCAGAAGCATTCCAAACATGATAAAGACTTCAAAAAATATTCCCAAGACAGTATTATTTTCCATTAATTGAAGACTCTCTTAGAAGGATTTTAGTGTTTGCTGTAAAACCCCATTTTATTCCCTTTAAGAAAAAAATAATCACACAAATGTGCAAAATTCTGATACTTCTTCTAACTGATGTTACTGCGTACCTTTGTTGACTTGGTATCTAGATGTGTATGATCCTTAGGTTATGTTGAATTTCAAATCTAACCAAAAGAACTAGGTGAACTAGATATCTGGTTTTACTTATGTTGGTAATAATATCATAAATGAGTATCACAAAAAACTATATCCATAAGCTTGTAACTAGTCAATGTGCTGCTCATGAAGCCAATGTTTCTGTCAGATGCACCCTTTATGTTTATTCTGGTTTTCATTTCCTGAAGTTCCTGAGTAATTTGTGCATGACTCGGTTGATTAAACAGTAATATATTTTTTATATTAGGCATAGTATGTACACCACATAACCAGACCAGCTTTAGAAAGGAGGAGTGTTTGAGTTGTCTATGTATGTCAGCCTTTGATATAAATGGGACATGTCAACTGCCCCTGAACACTCATTTGTATACATCAGAGTCCCTCCAGCTTTTTTCCCCCCAGTACTAAGCTAACAGTTTGATCTGTGTGATCTGCTTAGTAAACTTCATTTTATACAATAAATAAAGGTAAATTATACTTAGTTTACTCAGTTCTGTAGGAAAGGTATCTGCTGGTACATAATAACATTATTATGTAGGTTAGTTTTAGTAACATTTCAGCTTTCTTATCATTTCATCAGAGAGGTGTGTTAAAACCAGAAGTTTTTACAAACTTCCAATAATTGTTTCACTGCCCCTTTTTTAAAGTAACATATTACAACATAGTAACTATGTTGTAATATGTTACTTTAAAAAGTTGGTGTGTGATTTTAGTTTTACATAAAGTAAGGTTATTTTTGCAGTTGTAGGCTGTGATTCTCCATCCATCCATATGACTAATGTTCATATTCATAAAGTATTTTATAAATGCAAAACCAGCTTTATGACCTTTTATGTGTCAGTTTTTTATGTGACCAACCATTACCTGAGTGCATTAAAATCTAGTTAAATTCCAAATTTTTACTCAGAAATAACAAGCTATGTGAAAAATAAATTTGGAGCAATATTTTTTCCTACAGAGTGAATGCCACCACACCATTTAACAATCCTTGCCTACCTTGAATCTTTCGTACACACTCAGACCATGATTTCTAATGGTAAGCAGTGGCACACAAGAAATGGAAAATCACACATTTGAGAACTAGAACGCCAAAAAATGAAACTAATAATCAGAGTGCTCACATTATTCAAAAGAACTAAAATTCAAAATACATTTAATTAACATAAACTAGGCTTTATTAAGAAAAACAAGCATTTAACAATTACACAGAAATATGTGGTATTTTAGCCTCAAAAACAATTACATCAGCCTAAACTCCTAAACCTGACAAACAGTGAGGTTAACCTCTGTCAGCCACATGGGAAAGCTTACATGAGACTACTCTTCAAATCCCCTATTTATTCTTTTCATATTTTTGAGGTTAAATTAAAACATTATTTTGAACTACAAATATATAACACAAATATGGAAACTAGTGAAAAACATTGTGCTGGACAATGACTGAAAGGAAATGTAGAAGTTGGAAAATACTTTAAAAAATGATAAACTATTCAGGAAATAACATTTGAATTGATGCATATTTTCACCAATGAAAGCTGAGTTTGAAGAAAAAGCCTAAATTCCTTCTTTGAAAACTGAATTTTAGGCAGCCTTACTACACTTGGCTCATTTTAAATGAGGCTAATGGAGCTTTGA
>VXBN01007271.1:34546-48530 GCA_013397395.1 Sinosuthora webbiana | reverse complement strand
GAAAAATCTACCTCTTAACTGAAAACTTAAGCTCTATAAATTTTTCATTTTACTCACTGAAAGGGAAACAATACCACCCCCCCTTTACTCTGAAGATGCAAGTCCTTCCTTAAAGAATTCTAATAAATGCAATTATTTTAAGTTTTTTGAACAGTTCTTCCAACATGACATTTGGTCTACATAAATTCTTGAAAATCCAATCACTCTCAATTTTAGCTTAAACATACATATGTCTCTCCCATCATGTGTTATGAGGAAAAGTTATTTTCATCATAATATGTATGTACTTCTTTGGAAGTTACTATCCAAGAAGTTTCTTAAGGAGTGAAAGGTTTAGAGACAGCACATTAATAATCATTGAAGCATTCAATAACCATTGAAACTTACATGCAAAAACCCCAGATGAACAGATGTATCTTACATATTTTTATGATCTGAATCTTAATTATTCCAACATCCCTATAAAGAAGAGTAGTTTTCATCACTACTTTCATGGTTGTTGATATTCTTTGTATTTAAGATGTGCTTGGATTCCAAATACATTATTTAATCTAGATATTTTTCTGTATAATCTAGATCCAAAATGTATGTGATTTGCCACTGTGTATCCAGTAGTTCAACTTTTGTGCGATATAAAATTGGGCTATCTACTGCTTATTTCAGTAATTCATTCTCACTGGCACTTCAGCTTTCCTTTTTGATTTTATGGGTGGACTTTAGGTTTTGAAAACAAAAAATTCACTAGTATTTGTGCTACTTTGTCCTGTTCTTGCATATTTTTTCTGTATGTTTTAGGCCAAATCATTTAAATATGACATATCTTTCAGAATACATATTCACAATGTACATGAACCTATGTATCTTTTCAAAATGAAAGTGATACTCTTCCATATTTAGAAACTGAAGGTTATATTATCCGGCATTTTCTGGCAAATTTTAGTCCCTGGGAACTCAAAGCAGCTGTAAGTTATTTTTCCTGGCCAATTGCACTTACCCATACACTGACTGTATGGTAACCAACTGGTGTCACAGAAAATGGCTTATAATAGCAGACTATGTAAATAAAATTAAAGCACTCATTTTGATTCATGACTTTTATGAGTATCTGGCTATAAATTAGTGCTGCATATTTTTGGAAGTCCCACCATTAGCTAGAATGGAAACCTTTCTTTCCAAAATGTATTTTAAAGCATTTTATTTTACTTTAAGGAATTGCAAGTTATTTTCATACATAGCAGTATTTGTCTCATTATTTTACATCTGTTCATGGAAGATTTGTTTCTTTTTATTCCCAAAAACCATTTTTTCCTGAGACTATATGTAGTTTAATGTTCTATTCGTGTTGGAAATAACTGCCCTAGTTTGATCATTCCAGAAATCAGAATTGAAAGATCATTTAAAAAGAAAAAGAATTGTTATTTTTAGCACTGGAAATAAAGATTTTTTGTTTATTGATCAAAAAAAAGAAACCAACCCTATTGAAAGGTCAAAATAATAACAAAGGCTTATCTCTGATTTTATTGTGATAGAGCAATATTTTCACTGAATATAGAGTTTAATTGTGTGGATTTTGGTGGTACCCCAACGCCTTAAATCCAAACTTACACTTATGGATATTATGTATGTGACTTCCTTTTGACAAAGTTTATGTTAAAAATCTGTGACTAGCATTATTGCCTCAGAATGGAATATGATTGAATTTTATTTTTCTTAAATAAATGCAGTGCTTCAGAAAAACAAAAACAAAAACAAACAAACAAACAAAAAAAAAACCCACTTCAATCTTTTTTTTTACATTTTTGAGTTCAGTTCTTTCTCCAAATATATAGTCATAACAAGGCTTGTAAAAACACTTCAGTCTCTTATAGTCATACAGAAGAAGACTCTAAAAAGTCAATTTACAATTTCTCTAAAACTCATCTGGTACAAGAAGAATGGTTGTATGAAAATATACTGATTTTCAACTTGTCATAAGTGGAAATTCACTAAAGTACTTCTTAATTCTGTGAGTTTGAAGCACTGGAAGATCTTCAATCATTTTCTTGGACAGGATGTAGGAGGTGGGGAGGACTAGAAAGCTGGGAAAAAAAGACAGGAACTGCAGTCCTAAATAACGTTTGGGTGCCAGAATTTCAACCGTGACATAGAAAATTGAGTTATTCTGGATTCTGACTATAAAAAAACATATTTGTATTTTATTAATATAAATAGCAGCTTAACCAAAATTCAGTATCTCTGAAGAATGCCTACTTGGTTTTTAAGATGTCTGTGTTTATACATACTAATATATTCTGAGGGAAGAAAGAAAGGGGCAGATAGTAAACTTAGAACCAACATTATTTTGGGCAAAATTTTTATGTTTAAACAGACAGATAACCAAACACTGGCCGTGGCAGTGGGTTTTGTGGTGTTGATTTTTTGATTTTTTTTTTCTTTTCAGCACTTTATCTGTCCCCATGATTTTCTTCTGCAGTAGTTTTTATTGTAGCTTCATGAATAATGATGAGAATAGTAGTCTCATTTAGCACAGAACAAATTTAAATATACATGAGAGAAGGTTTTAAGTCTGAAAGTATTTGCCTATCATAATTATCTTAGTTATGTTAAAATTCAACCAACAATCATCAGTGTGTTCACTGTCAATGTATATCCTATATTTCATGTGCAAGAGGAAACTTGATATATAGCATTATTGCATAAAGTTTTAAATTTATGTTATGTAAAAATGTTTAAAGAAACATTTTGGTCATAAGTTTAATCATAATAATTTTAAGAGGTACTATGCAATACCTATCTGCAGTATAAATAAGCTGTAAGTTTACAGAAAACTTTGACTCCACTTCAAATTGAAATTGAGATGAGCTTTTATTTATGTCATAAGAAGACTGCTCATGAAACCTGTCTAGTTAAGATATTTATGCTTCAAAAAAACCTTCAATATCTCTATTTTGCAAGAAACAGTTGGTTTTCAAAACTTAGCTACAGCTCTCAATTTCATGAACTGCATTTGTGATAGCAGCTAGAGCTGTCTAGGTTACTCTGTTTAAATGTATTGAAGAAAATGCCATGAAGCAAATAGACAGTCCCATTTTAATAGCTAGCTATGAATAAAGCATGGGATTTTAGGGGGGTGTGTTCAGCCTAGGCATGGAAATACCAGGTGCTTGCATAGTCATACAGTATTAGGGCATTTCTCCTGAAAAAAACAGAATACTAAAATGAGTGTTTGTATTAGGTGGTACCTGGACCACCAAAACTTTAGTCGTAACCTAAATGCTTTTTGCAATTAAGAAGAGTGTGTTTTCATAGGTTTCAGACCCCTTAATATGTCTATTTCATCTTATTATATTTGAGAATATCCTCTTTCCAAAGTGAATACTTATGCATTTAAATGTGTTTATTTTGTTCAGCTTGGTAATCAGTACATTTCTGACATAGCTGCAAGCAGCTTGTAACTCACAACCAACTAGGTTCATTCATATTATTCAAAATTCACCTTATAAGCAAATCTTACTAAAAAACATCTAGCAGAACCTTCAAAAATGTCATCTTTTTATCCGTTGAAAGTGGAACATGTTCCCTGTCGGATTTTGCAATGAAGAAGTGCAAAAGTATAAAATTTTAAATTTTTGTTACACTCTCGAACTTGCTGTTTGAAAGGTGATTTAGGGGCCCACACCAATGTGATAGCACAACCACACGGTTGGTAAATATCCCATAAACTCACAAAAAAATTTTCTCCCGTTTCATGAAGGGACAACAAAGGGTTTTTCATGAACTGGAGTGTTTACATTTTGGGCCATCAAAAATAGTTGTTTGCATTAGACATTTGCTTTCTTGATATAATATTATACAAGCTCTTATTTTGAATAACACAGATTAAAACCAATAGGGAGTTACAATTTTCGATTGAGAAAAAATACTTTCTAAAAAGAATAAATTGAGGATTACAACCCGTTACTCTGTAGCAGATAGGAAGGGAAAAAACTTCAGAAAAATTATTTTGCTTAACAAATTTCTGCCATATAATACAACATTGCCTATGTATATAGTGCAGTTATGAAGGTCATACAGAAAGGGTAATTATCCTTTACAACCTCTGACACATTAAGGAAATAATTAAGTATTCTCCACAAGCATAACAAGTATACAGGTGTGTGATAAAGTCCTTTTATTCTGTAAGTGTCAGGAAGCAGATTCCCCAAACAAAAACAAAGGTGTTCCAAAGTCCTGAAACTTTGAAAACTTCAAATGAATATTTCTTTCTTCTGAAATTGAGTATGTCTGTAACAGCTTTGGTGAAATATCTTTTTTCCTACATACATACGTGTTTAAAAAAGAAAAAAATCTAAAGCTTAAGTTTAGTTTTTGTCAATTTAATTAAATTACAAATCAAATGTGAATTTGCTATAAGTACAATTTTAATTCCTAATTCATGAAAAGCAACTTTATATAGGAATATTATTCTTTAACAAACAATTAGATTATAAATTCATGGAATATCCTGACTTGGAATGGACACACAAGGATTATTGAGTCCAACTCCTGATTCCACACAGGGCAACCTAAAAGATAAACTTTAAAAGATAAAGTATAAGAGCATTGTTGAAAGGCTTTGAACAGCAATAAGCTTGGGCCCATGACCAATACTTGGGAAGCTTTTTCCAGTGCTTGACCAACCTCTCAGTGAAGAACTTTTTCCTAAAATCCAATCTGAACTTTCCCCTGACACAGGTTTAAGAGATTAGCTCACATCAATCACCAGATACCAGAGAGAAGAGATCTCTCTCTGTGACCCCTCATAAGGAAATTGTAGACAATAATGACATCACCCTTCAAGTCTCCTTACTAAAGCATTCACTATTTCAAACACTATTTCAAACTGTTCTATCATGTTATGCTAGTTTAGTTCTTCCAAGTTTCAGTGCTTAAGATGAGGCAAATGTGTCTGGATGAAATAAAATGCTGCTTCATGGCATTAACAGAAGTACTCTAAGGTCCTGTTTCTTCTTCTGAAAAGCTCTAATGCAATATAGGAATACAGTCTGTTAAAGAGAATGAGTCACCTAAGTTAATATAGAGAAGTGTTTTATTTTCCTGAAATAATTTCTTTCTTTTCAAATAACTACTAGTATTTCAGGGTTTTTTTTCCCACACTTCCTTAAAACATATTTTCAGTGTTTTGTAAGACTTTATCAGGCTCATTGTCTTGCAAAGCAAAAAACCTGTTGTGAGCTCTCCAATAACTTCTCTCAGATCTTACGTCTATGTGCGTTTTGGCACACTTTTAAATTAAGGTTATAAAATCAGATTAATTAGGCCATCCTCTCTGGAAGTTTGCTTCAATGAAATGTGTGTGCACAACAAATAACAAAACAACAAAGATGAAACATGAAAAATTATTACTGTCATGTGCAAAATTGATACTGTTAGTATTATACTGCTCACTTGAGTTGAAAATGTGGCCCTGCAAAATTTAATGCCAAACACACAATTTCCCCAAAACAGAACCAGTGTTTTACTCTCTGGCAATGTTGGGGAGATTTGACTGGATATAGGCAAGAACAGACTGCACAAAAGCTGGACTTGTGTTCCCAGGCCATTTTAAATGAAATCCCCTCTTGCTAATATTCCATTCATGCCTAACACTTATGCCTGTTTTTATATTTTTGCTTGTGACTCATTGATTTTTTTATAGTATCCAATGGTTTGTGGAGAGTTGCAAGAACATTCTTGAATTAAAATGTATTCAACGCCAAATATGAAAATTCACATTCTTTTCTGAGTAAATTTTGACAGTGGGTCCCCTCCTGTGCACAGCAGATGCCTCTTGTCTTTACCTGCCACAAGCCAGTGCTGCCAGAAGATATTATCATACTCTACATATCATATTATATTGCTGTATTGCAGTTTTTAGAGATTGCTTTGTGTGCCTCTTTTTTTTTTTTTTTTTTTTTTTTTTTTTTTTTTTTTTTTTTTTTTTTTTTTTTTTTTTTTTTTTTTTTTTTTTTTTTATGTTCGAGGCTGCTTCTTAGTGGTTTATTTTTTAGAATAAGTTACTGGTGGATACATTTAAATGATGCTCAGATCCTGATATAAATGCTTTTTAAGCCTGGTTGCACTTCATAAAGTATTATTGTCATTGTTCTTTTGGTAAAAATAAACTACCAAAGTTAGTGGTAAACAACATGTCAAAAATTTACTTTTGTAACACTACAGCTTTTACTCACATTTTTATACTCCTTCTGTGTTGCTACTTCTGATACGTATGTTCTGTACAGACTCAGATAAATAGAATATTAAAAATTATTTCAAAAAGGAACATGAGAAAACTTTAGTAATCAGAAAAGGTATACATTGTTTACTTTCTGGACTGCATGTATAAATTCTCTCAGAATTACTACACAAATACGTCACTTAGATGGGGAGATGATTGGATGGATGGATGGATGGATGGATGGATGGATGGATGGATGGCCAAAATGAAAACTTGAAGAAAAGTTCAGATATTTAGAACATTCAAATATCTAAATGTGCAAAGATAATGTAAGATATGTAGATAATTAAGTGTTTTTTTCTTATTTCAATAACACTTTAAGTGTTATGTTAACTATCATTAAAATCCTTAATACTAGCCCATTGAAAAAGATCTCTGACCTTTTAGGAACTAGAGGACATTAAATGGAGAAGATATTGACAGGAATAAATTAATATAAATATAAACCAGTGAAAGATGCAAATATTAAATAACAGTTACTTGTCAACTATATTTAAATGGAAGGCCTAAATGAGGTGGATTTTCACATTTCAATTGGACAATTTGTTAAATGAGTTAGTGAATTTTTGAAAAGAAAAAGATAATTTGAAATACAACCAAGCATCTAACTTAAAAACAAAAGATCTTTCTTTCAAGAGATATCTGCCAAAGAAGGAAAAC
Organism: Sinosuthora webbiana; assembly: GCA_013397395.1. Classification (NCBI taxonomy): domain Eukaryota; kingdom Metazoa; phylum Chordata; class Aves; order Passeriformes; family Sylviidae; genus Sinosuthora; species Sinosuthora webbiana. Next base: position 41,593 of record VXBN01007271.1, on the reverse strand, counting down.
TTAAATAAAAAGCAAACAGAAATCCCGAACAAAATCAAAACTCTTTCTTTTTAAGTTTTAACACTTTTTTCTAAAAAAATGCTGTCATATATCTGGGAATTGGGGTAATGTATGAAGTTACACATAAGTAATTCACTGAATGTTTTTGTTATTTTTTCCATAGATTTAGTTTGGCTGAAGAAAACAGTTAATATTTAATGTGAGAGGCATAATACAAGATTTGAACAGTCTTTTTAGATACAAATTAATTTCAACTTGAAATGGTAATGCTCCTAAAACAAATATGGAATAGTTACTGGAGCTTGGTCTAATCTGAACTTCTAAATATTCTGATTAAGTCCAGTTTCTTAATTGTCATTAAAAAATGTGGAAATATATGAGAAATATGACTGCTAAAAAATTTATTACTCTTAGGCTGGAATAATAGACACATCTCTTATTACCTGGGAATGCTGTCATAAATGCTAATGACATGTCCAAGGAAAAGCAATGGTGGCAGTTGAAATAGGGATGGTAGCAGTTTGCAGCCATTTAAAAAATTCTGAGACTTTGCTAACACAATTGAAAGGCTTTAATATGCAGCTTGCTTGCCATTTTTTCATCCTCATATCTCAGCACTGCTCACTCTTATAATAAAAGGTGAATCTGTGACATTATTTTGTCTCTAGCATAAATGATCAAACTGCTACCCTGGAGATTATGCTCTTCACATCTTTCCTACCTCTTCCTTGTTTGTTTTTAAATTCTCCTCTTAGCAGTGACAGCTGCTGTCAATCATTTTTTTTCTACTGGAAGCCATCAATCAAAGTCTAGGGTTTGAAGTCAATTTAAATTACTAAATTTACCTACTATCATAAAACAGAGAAGCCAAGTTCTTCTTAGAGCTGTGGTTTTGGTGGTTTTGTAGATTTTGGTGTGTTTCTTTGGGGTTTTGGGGGGGTGGGAAGAGCATTTTGTTACATCTTAGAAATTGCAATGAAAGCTTTACAGTTAGTCAAAGAATAGAATCCATTTTCATTTGAGAATTGTGCATCAAGATATATGATGGACATCACATAGCCATCAGCACTCAGCCCTTTCCAAAAGAGTGTGCTCTACACAGCCGTCCTGTGAATTGATTATTCTATGTTCCAAACAAAAAAAAAAAATGCCTTGACATTTTTCAGCACAACTTTTGAATACACTCTGAATAAACTTGTGACATAGATGTGTAGCATCAATATTGCAGAATGCTGTTGTTTTGGCTCTGGTGATTAACTGGAGATACAGGAAGTAATGTTCAATACCTCAGTGAATAGTAGTGAGTTGAGACCCTATCTTCTCTTCCTACTTCTTTCAGGAACAATGATGTTTTAGTTTTGTTCTGGTTTGTTTTGAATTTGCAATTTTTTTTCATGGAGGAACCATCTATTAATTATATTAGTTTTTGTCTTATTTTTTTAAATTTAACCTTTTTATGCTAATCCTCAGCAGTGCTTGCAGAGGTACAAAATAGAAAGAGCTTTACTTAACCAGAGCAGACAAGAAGATGTTTTCTGCTACACCAGGTGTTATATCTTGGAAGGCAGATCATAATTTTGCATTTCTTCCACATTTTATTAAAGATTACCTTGTGCAATTTGTCCTCTGGTATGAAAAAGAATAAGTGTTTGGGTTTTTTCCTGTGTAATGATGAATTTATGTTAGTAAATGAATACTGAGCTTCTGAAAAGTCAAGCTTGATGAATTCATAAATGAAAATGTTCTTCTAATGAAATTATAGATATCAAATAAAATATCCAAAACTAAAACACCTTGTCCCCACCATCAAAACCCCCACTTACAATACACTTAACTTTCATTTTTCTCCTAAAGAGAATAAAAGTGCTGGAAGATTTAATGTGAAAAAGTTTAATTTACTAGAAACCGTAAAAGTGTATTTATTCTAGGAAAAGTTAGGATAATATGCTTCCACTAAGATTAATATGTGTAATGAGTAGATGAAGCTACTGCTGAGAGCTCCAACAGCAATATTAACCCTTGTGTGTAATCTGTTGGATTGAGATGGATTAAAGCAATTAGCTCTTCCCAAATCTTTAACTTGAGGTCTAAAATGCATTTTGGGGTTTTTTTGGTGTTTTTTTTTTTTTTCCCAATGGAAGAAAGATTACAGGACAAATACATTCCTGTCCTTATATTTAGAATCGGTATTAAGTATAACAGCCTAAAACAAAGACAATTACATTGCCAAAATCCTAGGAATTATGTAAACATCCTGGAACGAATTCTGTCTTCACTAGTCTGAAAGTGTGATGCAGACTAAAGCATTAATACATCTTAATGGGTCTTCACTGCAAATGAGAGCTATTGTCAGTATACCAAGTTATACTACAATAAAATATTTTTTTCACCAAGACCCTTGACTCTTCTGAAATTCTTTGACTTTGCCAAATAGATGTGACCTTTTTCTCATCATGAAGTATTTGGACAATATATTTCAAAGAGCCATTGATCCTTGATAATGACAGTTGTCTGGTCCTCACCTCCTATGTTTCATGTTGCAGGTGATCTCCCAGACTGATGCTTCTACACGAAATATGTATTTAACTGTATTAAGAATTTTACATTCTGTGTGGATAGGATGCTTCTTACAATATCACAACTCATTAAGGTCTCCAACGAAACTTAAATTTTCATTCTGACAGAAGAAAACAGAAGTATTCCTGAAGTTCAAGGGCTGTGAATTCACCTTCATGAATTGCTTTCCAGTTTTATAGCAGCAAATGGCAAAAATGTCTGCCTTAGTCTGTAAAATTTCTCCACTAAAATAACATTTTCTTTTTAGTAGTTGACAGCTCATCCATGTTTTGAAAGTATGTACTTATGCTCATGTGATTACTGTCTAGCACTCCTAATTTTAAAAAATCATTATAGAGGCTTTCTTTTTTGACACTTTTAATATTTAGAATGATAAATAGGTGCTGACTTCATAAATTTCCTCTTTCACATCAGCAAGGGGAAGAAAACATTCCTAGACAACTGAGGAGGTCTTATAACAGTAATATTTGTATCTTACAACAGATGACCCTGCTTTCCTTCTGGTTCCAACATCCCCAAAACAACCAGTATGGATGTCCATCTTTAACATCTCACAAGAAAGTATGCTTCATTCAGACAATGGTAAAGATGTTTTTGCAGGAATTGGCTTCATTCTAAGTTCTTTCCGCCAAAGAAAGTACAAAGTAGTTAGTGATTTTAAAGTGTCAGCTACTTCTTTTAAGCAACTGATCTTTTAACTCTCTTTAAAAAATTCCTAAACCCAAATACTTATAAGCAATAATCAGTTTCTTTTCTTTCTTGCTTATTTTATACAATGTGTTTAGTCTTTTTACAGAAATGTGGTTTCCATCAAGATCACTCATGCTAGGGGCATGCAGTGTCTCGCCAACATCATGTGCTAGGAAATGAAGTATACCCACTTCTGAGCAGGGCAATTTAGAGTCCCTTTGCTTCTCAGATGAACCAAATAGGTAAGCTTGTTTGCTTTTTGCTTGTCTGCAGTCAGACTCATGCTTTTTGAGGAAACAAGCATAAGCATAATGCAAATAATACTCCCAATCATGCTGTAAGCAATAGAACAGAGCATTCTATGTGTAACAGCTCATTTCTTTGCCATTAATTTGGAACATAACTGTCACAAATTCTTAATTATCCAAGTAATTAGAAAAAGAATTCTACAATGCTTAAAAAAAAAGGTAGCTACTTGCAATTTCTCCTTTAGGATACTTAATGTAGGATCTGTATATGCCTTAATCTCTGGATAAAGTAAAAAAATAAGGCAGATGAATTAACAAATACTAGTTTATGCACTATGCATGTGGTTTAGCCGACTTTCTCTTTTACTAACTGCATAGGATGAGAGTATTTATCTCCTCTTGCTCTGACTAAAGGACCAGGGGGCCTAATTAATTTTATGGATATTTTTTGTTCTAAATGTAAACTTGTTCCACATCTTTAGACTCAAAAATTTCACTTTCCTTTTCTTTATAAGGCTCAGTAACTTTCATCAAAGAAGATAAAAGATATTCATTGAAAAAAATCATTGTCATAAAAGTAAGTCTCCCAGTCAAGCTGGTATTTAGGACTCACAAGCATAGCAGAATGTATCCTTTTGTCAAGGAAACAGAAATATTTTCATTTAAAGATGGTTGGAATGTTTGAGATTTATAGAGTAAGATTATTTCACTCCTTGCCCACTTTTTACTAATATCTATCCTGAGTGTTCACTGAAAACATCTGGAGAGGCATACAAAGCTTTGCTCTCAAAACCGGACTACTGGGCCAACTTGAAATTTCTTAAAAAAGAACAGAATTTGCCACATTTTTTATGTGGTGGCAAAGTGACAGAATGCAGTGAGAACTTTTCATTTCTCCTTGTCTCTGTTGGGAACTTTTCAAACAGAGTCCTGGTTGATAAAGACAAATTTATAGATTCTTATGAGCTGCTTCCAATTAAATGAAATTAAAGGGTATTGCTGGAGTCAGAGTTCCATATATTAAGCTTTGGCTGATGAATGAGTTTGACCTTATTAGATGAAGAGAATATCAATATCTGAGAGAAACTATCAGTTATTTCTCTCCATGCATTTCTTCCCCCTTTTCAACTGTATGTACGTTGTTATGTATGGTAGAAAACAGCTGACCAAATTTTACTGTGCTACCTGCAGCATATATATTTATGTTTTAGCATTGCTGAAACTAAGACCAAAAAAAGCAAATTAGAAAGATCTTGGGAGAAAAAAAAAAGTGAGTATGCCTTCCATTCTCATGTGGCATATCTTAGGGGTGGACTCACAGAGCCCATATTCTTCAGACTGTGAGTAGACATTTGGAACTAGTTCATAAGGAATGATCAGGGAAAAAATATAGAATCTCATGCTTTCAAAGCCTTGTGAAATCAAATAAGAAAAAAATTTTCATACTTTCCTCTGATTCCCAGCAAATACACTGTCCGGGTGTAGCAGTATGAAAATTGTACCTGCTACAAAATCTTCCTCCTAAGAAAAAAATCCTTAAATAAATCAGTCTAGATAATTTCCACATATTAAAATAAATGAAAGCAGCTAAAGCATGTCCCAATGCACAAGAACTTGAGTTTTTCTTGGGTGTTTTGGGGCTTTTTCCTGTGAACCTTTAGTACTAATGTAAAAAATTATATGTATTTGGGTTGGAGATGCACAAAAATTATTTTGGAAGTTTGAGTGGGTGCAAGTGCACCCATGTAAAGGCAAGGGGAGAATAAGGAAGACCACACTACTTGCAGCCAGTTGATTTCTAGAAGACTGTTGACATTATTTAACAATCAAGAATGGGATGAGCTCCACACTGCCTAAGGTGGCAGTCAGCTATTCAGTATACATGCCTTCACTGACAGTAGCATCCTCTCCTGCAGTGGTAGCTTGCATCAACTCTGGTACAAATCAAAAGGAAAACATTGCCAAGACTTTTAAGAAGTTTTTGGCAATTATTAAACCATTTTGTCAATTTGTGAAACACAGTCTAATTTTCTGGGGTTTTTCTGAAAACCTAAATGTTGCATAATGGAGAATACTGCTTACCTGCTGTATGATATTTTGGTGTTTTAGCTATTCTAGTCACACTAAAAATTACACTGATGTCTCCCTAAAATAATGTTATATAATTTTTAAAATATAAAAATAACAAAGCTTGCCATGAAATCCCTATTTTTAAAAATTATATCTTTTAAAAAATATATTTTTTTAAAAATCAATTTTCTACCATTTTTTAAAATTTATTTTGTGTGGCCAATTATTCTGTAATGGATACTGTAATGGATAATGGATACAGTGTTGGCAGCAGGGTGGCTGGAGGGCTTGACTCTGTGAGGAGAGGCCAGGAGTTATACGTGTTGGACACAGGCAGTTCCTGGTGGTTCTAATAGGCTCCAAAACAGACATACCACAGGAGACAGCTGGGCCTACCAGTCACACTGCTGCTGACAGTAAGTTTAAGAAAGGGTGAAAAGACCTGCACAGCAGCATGGACAGGAGGAGTAAGAAACTTGTGAGAAACAGCTCTGCAGAAACCAAATCAATGAAGAAGGGAAAATAATAGGATATTTGGTACAATAGGTAGCAGTCTGACACTGGCCATCCACACTGGTAAAAGTGTTATGATGTTGCAAAAGCGAAAACATGTTTTAATTAAAGGTTTAAATAATGATAATGCATAACTTTCATGGTGGGGATTCTTCAAAGTGTAGCTGAGTGCTCTGTGTGAGGAGACTGAGCCTCACTTCTGCATCAGGGAGAGAAAGTTCTGTTCTCACAAATAATTCAGAATGTTTAATAATATGTATATGGAGGTACATTTATACCAAATTGCAATGACACACAGTAAAAAGTAAGGACAACTATTCTGGAATAATTCTCAGCTGACTCTAAAGTTCATTTTCTATTTTGAGCCTATGTTTTGCTCCATGTTGAAACTTGAGAAAAAGTTAATTTTGCAACACAACCTCCCTATGACTGGGTGTTTTAAGGAAAATAAGTTTAATTCTCTACATTTCCTTCTCTAACATTATATCCTTACTATCATGTTTTTGTTATATTAGCAGCAGGAGGCAACTTGCACTTCAGTGTGACATCCAGGTGTCCACAGGAAAACGAGAGTGGGAAAGAAACTCAAAACACAGTAAGATGATATCTTTGTTAATGTGAGTGCCATGTGAACTAAGTGGGGAATAAATAAATGTCATTTCATAACAGGAAAAGATAAGAATTAGGTACGTAAACAAGACAATAGAAGTATTCTGGGGAGAATGGGAAAAAAAAAAAAAAAAAAAAAAAAGGCAAAACAGAAATAGAGGACCGTCTCCTGTGGCAGTGATCTATCTAATTCCACAATTTAATGTCAGGGTCCGCAAATATATGTGGGGAACCTGATGGTTCTTTTTAGGGATCTCAGAGCACAATGGGGGACAACTCAGTTTGCTTAATCAAAAATGCACCTTTATTTAGTGCCAACAAGTGTGATAGAAGGATTTGA
>VXBN01007271.1:9444-19795 GCA_013397395.1 Sinosuthora webbiana | reverse complement strand
CAATTAAAAATTCTTCTTCTCTAGAAAAAACTAACTTTTTAGTCTTTGTCATATTCAAAATCATATAATCAACACACTATCAAAGGACCGAGTCCATCTCCATAAACTCTGTTGATCTCCAGTTTTAAGGCTGAGTTTTCATTTGGTTTCCAACCTCCCTTTTCTTTCTTGCATCTCACTTTATGACACATTGTGCAGAGCAAAAGCATCCACTGAGTTTATGTTGGTGATGGTGTATAAATCTGTACATGCAAGAACAAATTAAAATACCACACTTGGCACTTAAAATATCTGAGGTTTTTTACTAATATTTTGTCCATGTCTGCAATGTTCTAAAAAAAAAAAAAAAAACCAAAAAAACCAACCTATATCCAGAGCCTGAAATGGTAGGGTCAAAGGCAACAGACAGTCTATGGAAAATTTGACAGGGTCAAGTGTAAAAATTTATATACATACGTATATAAATATATATATTTCTTGACAGATATTTTTTGTGTGTTCGATGTTTTATGACTGAAAGGTAACCTCTTTATTGGTTACACAGTAGCTGACATTTTCAGTTTCATATAGATTTTGATGCAGTTATTTTGGCATCCCATTGTAGTCAAAAAATAACTTTTGCATTTGTTTTCATATTTGTAGGTTTATATGTACAACATATTGTATCTTGATATTTTCCAGCCACCTGAAATCATCATGGCAACTCACTCATGGACTGCTATATCATGTAGAATCCAAGAGTTTTCACTAAAATAAAGGAAGAAAAATATTTAGAGAGGAATGTTTAATGATAGACAGTGATCACAACTGGGTTATACTGAACAGATACAGAGATATCAAGAAGCAAATCAAGAAAAAAAGAAACAAAAAACCCAGAAGTTTCAAGTGGTGCTTAATACTCTGAATAAAGGTGAAATCCAGAATGCTGATTTTCAGTACAAGATCATTTATCTTACACAGTCTTGATGACGGCTGAAATCCCACTTTAGAAGTTATTTGTAAATTTAGTTCTTATATTCTACACCAATTTTTCAGGATGTTTATAAATGTCCTCGTAAAGTCTTCTACCCTGCATCACTTATGCAACTAGGGATTGAATTGAACATGATTAGCAATCATCCTACACTTCATGTAATTTTGCATGTGACTTTTGTGGCATGTATCACAAGTCATTACTTTTTCAGTAGTTCTCTATGCTGACACTGTAAAACCCTAGCAAGACAACTGGTGATAGAAGCTAGAATGCTTTGGGTGCAGGAAAGAATGTAGCAGGTATTTTTAGGAGTGTTTAATTTCTGCTCAAGTCTATTTAACTCTCACAAACTACTATTTAAGAAATTTGTAAGGCTTTCTCCTAATTTCTCTAGACCCTCTTTCCTCATTTGTGAAAATAGATATCAGCCATTTCTAGGTGTCTTTCATCTTGTGCTTTTCAGCTTGTAAGCTCTTTGCTGCATGACTTATTTTTTACTCTGTATATAAAGTCTGGTTGAGGCAATTAAAAAAAATGTTTAAAAACTACAAATGTATGTGTGGTGGGTTGACTTTGGCTGAACACCAGATGTCCATCAAACCTGTTCTATCTATTACACCCTTTCTTAGCTGGACAGGGAAAAAATAATAGGACAAAAATTTGTAAGCCAGGGTAAAAACATGGAGTGATCACTTACTGCTTAGTATCGTGGACATAACAGACTTAGCTCAGGGAAATTATTTTATTAACAATCAAAGCAGTAGGGTCATGAGAAAGAGAATCAATAATAATACTCCTTTCCCTGGCCCCTTCCTTTTTCCTGGACACAACTCCACAAAGGATTTTTCCACCTTTTTCCCCTCAGTGCTGCTGGGGAACAGGGGGTGGGAGTTACACTTCATCACACATGGTCTCTCCCGCTCCATCCTCCCCAGGGGGAACACTACTCACATCCTTCCCATGCTCTAGTATGGGGCTATGGGGCCTCTCCCCTGGGAGACAGTCCTCCCATACTCTTAGATGTTATCCTATAGGTGCTACCACTGCGCCTGATGGGCTCCACCTTGCACAGTGGTGGATCTATCAAGGAGTTATCTGGCTTTGGCTTCACTGGACACAGTGGAAGCTTCTTGCAGCTCCTCACAGAAGCCACCTCTGTAACCACCCGCTGCCCCACCACCAAATCCATGCCATGCAAAACCAAATTCAGCATAGAAATATACATCATATGGAAAATGAAACCCTTGAAAGCATGTACAATTTCCATCCTAGAATACAACTTTCTGTCTTCCCTCTTTCATCCCAGTGAAAAGGAAGATTGAGAGTCCTTTCCACACTGAATCAGTTTAGGCTCCATTAGCTTACACTTTTCAGCTGTTGCAGGCATATTCTAACATGTATTTCTGTACCTTTCTAAAATGCATTTTGGCTCATTACCAGAATCATCACTAAATCATACTTTTCTCTAGTTATTGGAATAGAAAAATTGTAAGGAAGCATGGTACTTTTATCTCACTGCTGCTGGAAACCCCTTTTGCAGAAGGCAGTTATGTTGAGCCTAAAGGCTTTTAATATATAGCCATACAATTGTACAACCCATTGCATTGCCCTATGTCAGAGTACTCAGTCTTGGTTCCAGAGCAGTTAATTTTTATAAATCACATAATAAAGGATGCTCTGATTTCAGAGGTAATTCAAAAGTTATTTAGTAAGTAGATATCACACTCTTGAGGTTTTTCTATTTCCAGTACTAATTCTTTATGAGACCTCATTTTCATTTTATTTCTCAAAATTCCTTTGATCTTATTTCAAGCACATACCTCATTAAAAAGGACTTCTCTATAACAGCCCAAAGCATTCCTAAAGCAAAAAATCTTAGCAGCTACTGAACAAAAAAGCCCAAACCAAAACAAAACAAAAAAATTTAAAACCTTTATCTGATTTGAAATTTTCATTTCTGAGGTCTTAAAATTGGCTTTTATTTCAAAACGAGGGAGAAAGTCTCAGAATAATATTTAAAAGAATGCTAAGCTATGCATAACTAGGTTCCCAGTTAGAAATTCTTGGACTATAATAGAATTAATTATGATGTAGCAATTAAAATGTTCCAGTGAAGTACATTAAAACTCTCTGATTTCTGTCCTGAATAAGAGAGTGCGCATTTATTAGTTTTTTATTTTGTGACAACAGCCTGTTGGCACTTTCTTTTTTGCTAACATAATCCTTTTCTTAGATCCATTCTCTTTTTATAGAATGTAAATGCAGGGAAAAAAAGAGAGATATGTTTAAAGGGAAAAGCATCTTGAAATCGCTGCTCTAATCCAAACAGAGTATAGTGGAGGAGGCTTTGTCATTCTTCTCAGACTGAGGAAAATCCAGACTACTAGTCTCACTTTTCCCTCAAAGTGATGCCTTTGAATTATCCCTGCTCTTGATTGATCACAGCAATATTGCAGTAAACATTGGATCCGATCAGAAGGTCTTCATGAAAGAATGATGTGACATTTAGGGCATGAGTCTGGATATAAAAATAGATAAAATTTTATTTTCTTCTGTCATACGCCACTAAGTTGCTCTCTCAGTTCCCATCAGTAGCATAATGTTATGTGTTTGTGTGGTGGGTTCAATATGCATGTTTTAAAATTTGTGACTGAAACATGTATCTCCTATAACAGTAGAAACCACAACCTGTGTCTGTACCCAAATAAACCATAACCAAGTCTTTGCTAACTTTGAAGTTTCCCAATAAAGACCTACAGAAATCTGAGTAATGTTTACTATAACACTGATACCGCAAAAAATATTTCAACTTTATTTATCATCATCTATCATTATCTAAATAATGCATCTTTCTTAAAATAACATTGGCAGAAAACAAAAGATTGTCAGAACACTGTAAAATGAATATATCTTGTAATAAATATATCTATATGTTTGTATACTACATCTAAAAGAGATCCATCCTCCCTGGATCTCTGGTAAAACTATCTAACACTAGTTAAACATATTCTGCTTATACTTAAAGTGAAGAAATCAACTTACTGAGAAGACAGACTTTCTCATCAGCAAACCATAGTGTCTCTTCAACATTCTGGGAATTGCCCAAAGTCTGATAAATGTTTATGATCAACATGTGTGTAATATAAGGTATGATTCATCATTGTGCAGTAACTGTTTTGCACATTACCAGAAGTGTGATAAACATTTCCTGGCAGCTTGTTGGCAATAGAATTTATTTAGTGTTGACTTTTATTCTATTCAACTCTTTTAAAGCCAGCACTCTGTGCAGGGCATGTGCTACATACCAATGAGAACAACAGATAGAGCTTGGACTGAAGCTGTATAATATTTGGTACTTCCTTCAATTCACAATTTTCTGTATGTTTTAAGTAGTTTCCTTATAAAGTGGAGAAAGAAATCACTGTACCTTAAGGTTTCAGAAGTTGTATTCAGACACTGAATTAGTTCCTTCTTTTTCCTAACCTGTTCCTTTAAAAGAAAGAATTTGTTTGCTGACCACAGTGATTTAGTCATAGAACTGCCACTAATGCCAGTCAGAGCTGACAACAAAATCACCTGACACCCTTTTTTACTGTTTTTGTAATTTGATGTTAGATTTTAAACTGGGTGAAGCACATTGTTGCATAATCCTGAACCTCTCAGTACCTTCTCACAGCTCCAGAACTCCCAGATTCATCAAGCAGCTACAAGGAGCCAAGAAAAAAGTGATATGTCTTCAGGACCCCTTTTCTCACTTGAGTGAATGAAAGATTCAAGTCTCTCTAGGGTCTGTTATCTCTGCTCCACCTTGTGTGCATTACAAAACAGTGTCCTCTTGGTAGCCAATTCATAGCTGTAGTTTAGATCTAGATCTTCCCTTCCATCAGAAGAGACGTACAAGTGTTTGCCTAAAGAATGTCTTAACTCCCTGAATCTCTCTTTTCCAATCTTCATTGAATAACAAGATTTATTCCTTTAGCGATGTAATACATAAGATTTTAGGACAAGTGGCTGATAAAATGAATGCAGATGAAGCCCTTGCTTGCCTGTACCAGCTTTGACTTTAGCAGAATTTAATGAGTAAGAGCACTCTCCTCATCTGAAATTTAAACTACAGTCTGAATATGTTTTTAAAATGAAAGACTACAGTTTAGATAACCTTCAGAGATAGTGAAACTTGCATGTCCCCCTTCCTTTTGGAGAATACTTCATCCTGGCTGTTCTAGAGATGAGAATAAGTGGTATAACATCCTCTTTGAATCTCTCAAAAGCCAGCAAGGAAAAGTAAAGAGTTATTTTGAATATAGACTGCAAGGCCCTACTTTGTCTTGAAATGCCTTTGGCTGGAAGTATCAATCTCACAGAGGGCTGTCTATATGCACCAAAGGTGTTCTCTCTAGTCTCCTGTCTGGTTACTGTGAATTAACCTGGGAGATTCTTAAGTTTCCCTACTTACATAAAAACAGCCTAAGAAGAATTTTGTTCTGAATTTCAGAATGAAGAGCAGATGCCTACATGTTAGTAAGCATTTACTTTGCACAGGTTCTAATGTGGCAAACTTTTCTGGTCCACGGTTTAGCAACACTTAATGTCCTCTGGTGTTGCAAAGATTCTCTCAACACATAATTTGTAAACCAAACAGCCAAGGATCCAGGGCTAATCTACAGGCTCCCCAGGGAAGCACCAAGCCTGGAAGAGATAAAGAATCATTTGGGCAATATTCTCAGGCACACGGTGTGACTATGAGGATGGCCCTGTGTAGACTAAGAGTGGGACTTGATGATCCTTCTGCGTCCCATCTGACCCAGCATATTCCGTAATTCTGTGATAATAGAAGAAAATTATGGAATTACTTGTAGAGCAGATTTTGGATTGTCTTGATGGTCTATAGAAAAGGATTGTTTGTTAATTTTGGCATTTTATGGGCATGTATTAGTATCAGAATTGCATTCTTCTACCTTTGAATATCAGACACACAGATACACAAAATAAATACTATTAGATGAATGTTAAATTTCAATGAAGCTAGAAAATCCATTTGCATTTCCAGCACATAGCATTAAATGCTCATGACTTAATTAAAATGCAAATACTGCATAACCCACTGATTTCTGCAATTTAACCATGAATAAACTCTGTCTGTTTTCTGCTTTAATTTTCTGTACTAATTAAATTAATGGTAATTAGTGAATACTTAAACAAACCACAATAAGGTAGGTTATTCTTTCTGAGTTTGTGTCTTTTAATAATGATATAAACATAGATGAGATAAGGACATTCAACCTTTACTCAAATATCGACAAAGTACAATTTATGTAAATCTGCAGTGCTGAATATTGCCTGCAAAACTCATTAGCTAAAATAGGGCATCTTGAAGCCTAACATGAAGTATTAAAAGGAGTCTGAAGTTGCAAAACCAAGTGCATCTTCTAAGTAATTTCAGAGAGCTTTGCTGAGGGGGAGCAATTGGTTTTAATTTGGGTTATACCTTCTTATACCAGCTATAACATCAGTAGCGAGAAACATTAAAAGCCTCAAAATCCCTAAACATAACATAAATATGGGAAAAGGAAGCAGCAGCTAAAATAGGTAGTAGATTTCTCACCAAGCTTCTGAATGCAAACGTGAACACACTACTCACAGTGGAATTATGTAGTCATAACCTAGCCATCAAAAGAAAGGTTATCAAGCCTAAATAACTACTGTCTGATGACTGTATCAGACAACCCTAATAAGTATGGTAGCACTGTTTGTTACAATGCTTTTCAAGACTCTGGGCAGTGAATTTTTGTTTTTGAATACAGGGGAGGGAAAGTGTAGGGAGGAAAAGTCAGTTTCTTTTTTTATTTTTTTCTCCTATGAACATTTAAAAGCTACATCCTTCCTTTTTAAACATTTTTTGATATTCAAACCTGAAGTAAGGACTCCTTAACTCTCCCAGAGCTGCTGGACTAATAATTGCAGCTGCCTTCCTCCTTTAGCACCACTGCAGCAAGATATGTAGGTACAGAAGAAATATTATTGGTCTCTTGCCTACTGGCAGTGCTACTTTCCACAGTAGTGAAACTAGTTTCAGGACTGCTCTGACTATGGCAAAAGCCTGAAGGCACCAGTCAGCCTTTAGAGTGAGAAATACTACGTAAGACATTATATACCAAAAAAATACCTTAATAAACATCAAATTCATTTCCATTATCTCACAAAGCAAATTTTGCAGATCTCAGGACAAAAACCCGCCTGACAGGATAATGGTGTAAAAGAATAAATAAAGTTTAAAGCTTGAGATAGAGTTCTCATCCTCTTGGTGTCAGGAACACCAGTGTTGATTCCTTTTTTTTCTCTTTCTTTTTTTCTTTATATACTACATGAAGTTCTTCAGAGGTTTCTTTTGACTGTATAACACATACTTATTTGTTTTGATTACAAGACAGTAGAACAACCAGCTCTTGAAATAGCTATTCAATACATTTGGAATCTGATAAGGAATTTGTATAAATTTGGAGTTTGATATTTGATATCATGAGCTAATATGAAAACAAGAAGAAATATGGGATTCTGATTTCCTGATTAATTATACCTACTGATTTTATTTGTTGAGGCGGAGGGTGAATGTGAAGTGCTACAGCCTTATAAAGACCTCAGCAGAGCACTAAAATAATTAATAGGTAATACGAATTTTTTATACTCATATTCTCAGTCCAACTAAACGCTACTAACTGAAGAAATTAAATCTTGTCCTTTCAGTTTGCTCTGTTTGAGGGTGCAAGGGTCAAATATGCAATGTAATCAATGTTTACAAGAATGGATCAGCAGAACACCAGATAATTCTAGGAACTTTTGGCAAAGATCAGATTTCTCTTTCAATTTTGGTAAGATGGAAAATCGCAAAATAAATTAAGGAACTTACACTAAATAACACATAGTATAAACTTCAGCACTATAAAATTATACAAGTCAAAAAAATCTATTCAATTATGCCAGACTACACTACTATAAAATCAGATCCTACCTTAATCATCTCTGTGATGAGGTGAAAAAAAACAAACATAATGAAGAAAAAGCTATAATTAAGTGGTCTGCATGGACAGAAATTTGTTAATTTGTTTGGAAGTACTAAATGTTGTGGAAGGCAGAATATTGCATCTTCTCCCTTCCTTCATGAACACATTTACAATGCACCTATGTGGAAATGGTGGAGAGCTCTTGTCCTGAAGACAATAATCATCTCGTATGTAATTAGGGACAAGCGGCTTTGTTTTGGGGGGATCTTCAGAGCTTTTTTTTTTCCCCACTTATAAGGGACACTGGTTTTCTTCCCCAACTCTGATGTGACATTTATACTCTCATCTAGAATTAGGTTACCTGCTTTTGAACTAGAACACAGGAATTACAAATAGAAGAGCAAAAACTATCACCCTGATCTTTTTTTTCCTTCTCCTTCAAAACAATATCAGCTAGAAGCCAGGTGGAAGTAGGGTTCAGAGAGTGGCATGCTTTGAGTTCAACTTGATAAAAGCATATCCAGGCTCTTCCTACGCTGAGGTTAGACCACAAGGCTACCGTTTGTCCATCAGTTATCGGTCTCTTACAAAATATAGGCTTCTCTTGATGACTTGTCAAATGAGATGATCAATCTTTTTTTCTTTTATATGGCTTTACTTATCTGTCTTTTGAAATCTTGCATTATGCAAGCTAACAAATGTCTTAAATCAATAATAATATTTTAGTGGTTATAGGTCTACATCCTCAGCTGTAGTAAATTACTTATATTCCATTTAAACAACTTATAACTTGCATGTCATCCTTTTTTCAAAGGATCAAAGTCCATCTAATAATATCCAAGCAAGTTGCTCTCCATGTTTCTTCTGTACAAAAAAAATCACATTAATGGCAATTAACACAATGTGTCCACATGCCAGCCTTAATAAAAATTACTGTTCATTTCAGTTTATTAAAACCTTAGGAAAATTTCCAAATCCTGGTACATCATCCCTCTCAATTATTAGCATAGCCTCATAATCTTATATCATAGAGAATCTTAATTTAAAAATCAAGCAACAACAATAACAAAATAAAATGACTAGCCCTTTACACTTTCAATATTACTTCTCCAACAGTTCTATCTGGGCAATACTCTCAAACAATTGTCCACTGCTGTGGTCAATTGATTTATCCTCTGATTATGATTGAAGGAGGTGATCAAAACCAGTGCTACTTCAAAGTGATTGCTAGAGATATAAGTGACAGTTGCAGCACCCACAAGTGCCTTGGGATTAACATGATACTGGCAGAAATATGAGGAAGATTAAGAAATAAAAGGAACAGAAATATTTTATTTATATTTTGTGGCCTTCTTCCCTTATCAGCAATACCTAATTAAAAGTCTGAATTTCACACAGACAGAATGAAATGCATACTGAGCTGTGTAATGGATTTCTCTCTAAAGTATGAAAACAGTCACATGTGCATGTATCTAGGGAGCACAGCAAATCATTCAGGCTTTGCAATATTAGGTAGTGTATTTTCGTTTCCATAGATAATAATGAAAGTTTTGAGAACAAAGTTTATTGTCTATTGTCAGGTTCCATAACTTGTCATTACCAAAAAAGGATTTAGTTCTACTGTTTGGATGCATTGCTTCACTCTAGCCTTTAAATATATGTCTTGCATTTTTAGTTCCTAGGTGAAATGGACAATCATCTTTGTGTTTTAATAATGTAGAGAATTCAGTAAGACACCCCCTTTCCAGTTTCTAGTTTGAGATTGTGATGAAGAATGAATATATTTTGATTCTTCTGTTACCCATTTTAGTATCTACCACTTGTATCACCGGTTACTATTAATATGTTTCATCAGTGCTTTAACGCTTGAATATACCACTTGGATAAATGTATCAGTTTAATAATTTTTGTTATGATAAAGTTGTAAAAGGTGTTTTGATCAAAGGTCAGATATTATTTTTACTAAGAGCTTACTATTTAAACAGTACTGTTAGAATAGGTTAAAAAAAAGTCATAATGGGGAGGTAATACCAATCTCTTTCTCTAAAATCTGACATCCTTTCAGAAAGAAAAATACATCATCGTAGCCCAATTTGCAGGTGGAGTAGAATGAAGACAGGTTGAAGAACTAATAAGTTTTATTCTGGAAAACCCACCACCACAATAAAAAAGCAAAGCTGCTTACATACACACACAAAAAAACCCAAAAAATACACAACAAAAACAACAACAACAACAAAAAAAACCCAAAACCTACCAACCAAAAAAACAAAACCAATAACCACACTTAAATGTAATTTGTTTTGATCATTCAGTAAATTAGATAATTAGATATCATCTAAAAATACAGATACAGTACAGAGAGGCTGTAATAGGT
>VXBN01007270.1:70060-104406 GCA_013397395.1 Sinosuthora webbiana | reverse complement strand
GTTGGGGTGGCCCGGCGGGCCGGGGGTGGCCCCTTCCCCCGCGGCGGGGCGGGAGCGCTGCGCTCCGCTTGTCCGGTTGTTTATAAACAGAGTTCGGCAAGTGTGGGGAAACTGCCTCCCTCGGCCGAGCCGGGAGTCCTGGTGCCGTGGTTCCACGGGAGGTGGTGGGGGAAGGTGCTGGCGGGACTGGGAATGCTCTGCTGTCGAAGCCGGGGGTCGGGGACGAGCAGGATGGAGCGAGTTCTCCCTGCGTGGTCGTAGCGGTTCTGTAACGCTACAGGGGGTGGCGGATCCCCTTCCCCGATCCCATTCCCCGATTCTCTTCCCAGAAGGTCTGATTTAGGCATAGTCCTGGGGATTAAGAGCCGTGCCATACCCAGGCCTAGGTTGGTTTCTGTCTCTTTAAAAAAAAAAAGTGTAGGTGCCATCTGACGCCCTGGGAGGTTTTCCCAGGTTGGTGTGTGGTGTCACAAAGTGGCACATTTGGGGAGCTCAGCATTTAGGTCTCCTCTAGCCAGGAGTTAGATCCCTAACTGCTTCCCTGCTTGGGTGCTGTATGTGGGAGAGATCCCGAACGCCTTCCCTGATCATGGGAGATGTCCTGTTCCAGTGTAGTTTCTCCCAGGTACCACGGTACAGGATGTCCTGAGGACAGTGATTGTGAGGTTTGGAGGAGTTGGCTCTCCAGTGTTTTAATTTTGGGGAAGCTGGGGTTTGACAGCACCTTCCCTAGTTTTTATCCCACTGTGGGCCAGTGGAGCTGCTGGTGGTAGTGTGGAGCCAAGGTGGGAGACCTGCAGCTCCTGTTGTGTTACAGAAGAGCTGTGAAGTCGTTTTTTACGCTGACATTTATTCTGAGTTAGAACAGGAGCCTCAAAAGTTGGGTTGGGCTCATCCACTGGGTTCTCTCAGCCCCCAGAGCAGGGTGGGGTTGGCCCCAAAGGGAGAAGGGAAGTGAGGGGTGTGCGTGTCCCCGTGCCCTTCTTCACTGTTTCCCTGTGGCTTCCAAGGAGGAAGAGGACGACGACAGCAGTCCTGGCGTGTCCTTCTCGCTCTCTTCCGAGGAGTCGGAGATGGAGCCCGAGGAAGAACGGATCCGTTACAGCCAAAGACTGGTCAGTGGTGGCCTTGAAACAGTCCTGTTCCAGGCTTGGTTCTCTTGCAGCTGGAGGAGGGAAGGGCTTTTCCTGGCAGCGGGGTTAAACCACCCAGACAGGCTGGTGGTGGATGGATGCAGCCTGCGCAGAGGTGTGGGCTTGCCTCAGGTGGCATTGTGAGTCCTTTTGTGTCACCAGGTTTGCCCCGATGAAGGGAATTTGGCTGCTGAGCTCTGGAAGGGGGGCTTGGAGGCTGAGCCTGGGGAAGGAGCTTTGGGACAGGAACATGAAACCGGTGTCGGTGTAGTTTCTGTCATGACAGGTTTTTTTCTGTGTGTCTGTGACAAGCAGAGGACCTGACACGCTGTGTGCTACCATTCTTGATTTGAGTGGCTATGAAATCCGGGGGAAACAGCTCCAGCGTCAAGCTCCAGTTTTCCTGTGTCTTTTCCCAGTGTTTTCTTTTCAAGGGAACTGTTCCAGCATTCAGGTCCCAGTCTGGCCCTGTCAGAAGCTCTGGTGTTTGTGCTGATGTTTGCTAGGACTGCATGAAATCCAGCGGTCTGGGAGTTGGGCTAGCTGGGAACAGCTTGGGAGCAGTTGCTCTTGGAGTCTGAGGTGATATTTCCAGAGATCCCAGGGAAGGAGGGAAGCTGCTGGATCTCCCACACTGTTTTGAGGCAGTTGCAAGCCCCTGGGGGGGCAAGTGGCAGCTCTGTGGTGGAGTGCCCCTGAGTCACAGCAGTACCTGTACCCTCACCTTCAAGGTGCTGCCCAGAAAGGTAAATCCTTATCCTTTAATTCTCTGGAATCATTTGGTGTGAGGCTGTGTGGTTCTTGGCATTAAGCTTCTTCCTCAAGATGAGCAGTTCTGGGTGCTGGGGAGTTCCCAAGTGCTCTGGTGGATGTTTTAATTTGGCATCAGCAGCAGTCCCATCTCATCCTGACACATTTATCCCCACAGCTGTGCAGGATGCAGCTCTAGGTGCTGGTTTGAATGGGGAGTGATCCAGGACTAAACCAAAACATCTGGATAAAGATATGGCAGGAGAAGGGGATTATCAGCCAGGAACTTGTCAGTTTAAAAATGCTTTTTATCTTTGAAATAAAAATCAAGAGGAGTCGGTGTCCTGGTGCAGGTGGGCTGGGCTCCAGCAGAGTGTGCTAAGCTGGATAAATGCCTGCTGATGAGCTCCATGCTTAAGGGGTTTGGGAAGGCACATGGGCAGCAGGGTGAGGCTCACCTGGACTTGCGTGGCCTCGTGTGCTGTCTGTGCTGGCCGGAGGCCCAGAGGACGAGGCATGACCCCTGTGTGGTGGGTGAGGCTTAACTCGTACCTCCTGCCATGCTTTTCCTGGAAGCTTCCAGCTCATTATGTGCTCCTGCTGTGTCAGTGATGATCTCTTGCTGAAGGACCCTTAAAAGATGATTATTTTTCTTCTGTGGAGCATGATTTGACTTACTCGAATACCCCACATATGCCTTGGACTTGGGAGCTGGGTTAGTAGGCCTAAATGAAAAGTTCCAAGTAGAGAAGTGGTGAGCTGGTGGTACAGTGTGTTTCTGCTGCTGTCAGCTGTGTTTCTGGTGTGTGACTGGGGCTCAAGTAGCAAAAAATAAATGTATTTAAAAAAAACCAATCCAGGTGTGATAGCAGTCCTACCGGCCAAACAACCTGGACCAGAACGGTTTATGGTGGCGAGGGAGCTGAATTAACTGTGTGGTTTGGTGGTACCATCTGAGATGGCAGGGGAGGTTTGTTCTCTGGTGTGTCAGGTAATCACACCGACAGCATCTTTTTCCTGACTGGTTTCCATCGGGACACAGAGGAAATCTTGAGTGTTCTGTCGTGTTTTATTTAGTTTGCACTAATGCTGCCTACCAACCTCTGGTTCAGCAAAAATCGGGTGTGTGTCTGTTTCCTGAATGAATCTATCAGTGTTGGTGAAACGTCTGGGTTTGGAGGGGAAATTCACCTCTGCTTCAGGCATTGTCGTGTTGCTGCAGGAATTCTCTGCCCGTTCACACATGCCTGTGTGGCACAATGGCACTTTGGTTAGGTGGATTGCACTGTACTTGCCTCCTCGTTCACGCTCTGCGTCCATGACTCCCAGGATAACACAGGCCCGGGTCACTTGCTCCGGGCTCAGGGATATCACTGGGAGGATGTCTTGCACCCCTCCAAGACCATCTGTGGGAGCAGCTGTGTCCTGGTGGGCTCTGGGAGGCTCCTGCAGGCAGTGGGTGATGCTGAGTGTGGAGGGCACCCAGAGGAGCAGCTTATGGGATGTCTGTGTTCCTCACCCAGAGACTGGGAGCAGTGGAGATGGGACTTGCAGGCACTGTGGAGTACTTTCCTGCTAATTCTGTGGGAGTGTTGTTGTGCCCAGCTCCCTAAGGAGGCAGTTCCTGGGGCTTGGGCTGAGGTGCCAGCATTTCAAGCTGGAGTTGCGTGTTATGCAGGCCCTTAACTGAGGAGCTGAAATGCTCTATTGTGTCCTGAGCCTGAGTGACAGTCCAGCCCTGGCACTAACAATGCCACGGTCCCTCTCTGGGGCTTGGAAGTCTTTGCTGGCTGTCACTGGGTGGTTGCACCCAGCTCATGTCACACCAGGCTGTTGGGCACCCCCCGAGGAGCCTGGACTCCTCAAGGGCTCTGGAGAAAAAGATCCGTTGGCCTGCTGCTCACAGAGCCTGCCTGCACTTCTGCAGAGCGCTCCTGCCGTATTCCTGGGTGCTGGAAGTGTGAGGAAATCTCACCTTCTGCCTGCTCCAGGGCTCATTTTGGCAGGCCCGTGCTGTGAACTGAGACTAGCAAGGCCCTGTGAATTGCAAACTGGGATTAGCACATTACCACAGTGCTGCCGTGTGCTCGTGTGCTCGCAGTGACAGTTTTGGGGGCGAGAAACGAAGGGCAGCAGCGCTGGATCACTTCGGAATGGCTTGGGAGCACAGCAGGGGAGTGCCATTATCCAAAGGACAAATCCTGCCCATCAGTCTTCCCACCGGTCTTTGTCTCAGGGTGTGGCTCCCAGTTGGGATTGCCGGCGTAGTTGAGCTGGTTGAAGAGGTTTTCTCCCTCCCTCGGTGGGTGCCCCGGGGGCTGATGGCCCTGAGGTGAAGGCTGCCTCAAGGAACTGTGGATAATGCCTTGGATGGAAGTTGGCAGGGGGGAGGCAGCTAATCCCAGCTGTTGCCTGTGCTGGAGTAGTGAGCAAACCTGATGGGGCTGGAAGTCTGAGATGAGGAGACAGGGTGGGGTAGGAACCTCTTAAACTGGCTCTGCTGCTGGAGAGAGCCTGAGGAGGAGCCTCACCCTCCCTGGGGGCCGAGCCACAGCCCCTGTTGGGGTGTTGGCCCCGAGTGACCATCCCTGGCTGGGTGCTGTGCCACCCTTCCTTTGGCTGTGGGAAGGGTTTTGACACCCATGAAGGGAAATAGGCTCGTGGAGCAGGAGACCCAAGTGCTGTGGGTGCTGGAGAATTTGGGAGGTGAGAGGGGAGCCGGGGAGTGAAGTGCTCTGTCCCATGGCTTGAGGCAATCTGTGTCTTGCCTTAGCACTGCCCTGCCCTCTGGTCAGATCCTTGTGTGAAATTTGAGAGGAGGCTCTGCCTGTCCCTACCAGCCAGAAGCCGAGGCCTGTCCTGTAAACAGCAGTCACCAAACGTGCCCTTACATGTCGGTGTCCACGCTATCCCCTGGAGAGTTCAGATGAGCTTTGCAGCATGTGGAGCCATCAGCTGGGGGATGAAACCTGGGGAGTGTGCAGGACAGGGGGTTTCTTGCAGCCCTGCGTGCTGTGGAGTGATCCAAGCTCAACCCAGGCCTGAGGGATGGCACTGCTGGCTCTGGCCAGTGCCTGGAGTCCCAACAGCTGGAATCTTGTGGCTTCCAACTTGTTTGTATCCTTTCTGCAGGGTGGATGGGGTGATGTCAGTGCAGGACACAAGTCGTGGGGCCAGGAAGGCCCACACGTGTTGGCAGGACACTTGAGACAGTTTTCCCACAGGATAGAATAGATTGAGGGATAAATGGCCTCAAAGCTGAGAGGGGGAGGTCAGGGGTAGCAGGCTGTGGGCTGCCTGTGTCAGGTAAGATAGGAAAGAGGAGGGTGCAGCTTCCCGCCTTTCCTGTGTTGCTGCATCTTGAATGTTTCATGGTATCCCAAGAATGGGATGCAAGGAGCAATCCCGTCAGGTTCAGCACAACTTCTTGTTTGTCCTGTAAAGCTGCTCACTGCCAGGTAATGATCCCTGGAGATTGCTGGTGTTTGTCACCCCCAGGTACTGGGGGGTGACAGAGGCCAGTCCTGCTGGATACTGGCTTTCCCAGGGCTGCTCCCACTGATTTGGGACTCATATGAGTGTGCTGGGGTGACCCTGCCTATTTTGCTCCCTGCAGACATTGAGCATGGGATGAGCCCCAGGCACTGGGTGAGAATTTGGGTGTTTTTACATCACCTGCTCCCTCTTCCCCACGTTTGAAATGTGACACTGGCAATTCCTGTCAAGCCAAGCTCCTTCCCGCAGTTCCTCTGTGCCCTGTGTGAAACCCAGCCTTGGCCAAATGTCCCTGGTCTGCTGGACACACCTCAGCTGCCCAGTCTAGACAGGACCCAGGCAAGGGGGGTAATTAATCTCTCCCACATGCCTCAAACTGGAGGCACTACAAATGAGTCATTCCAAATGACCCAGGTGTAATAAATGAGCTCTAAATAATTCAGGGGCTGTTCAGATTTGGTCTGGGCAGGGCTTTGGTGGAAGCTAGCAGCAACTGAAGGCTATTCTTGGAAAGCTTTAGAAATCCCTGTGAGCATTTCGATCCTGCCCGATGCATGACTGTGCTGGTCCCTGGGAGAATACGTCCCTGAAACCAAGTGGATGCTGTTCCCTGTCAGCAGAGAGGGATGCAGGAGGTAAATATCTGCTGGATTCTTGCTGTCCTGAGCCTGTCTATGCCCTGAGTGTGTCCTGGAAGCTGCAGTGCTGACTAAGCAAGGAGCCAAACACCACAGGAGCACTTCCAGTTGCCTACAAGTTACCAAACAATCTCTGCAGGCTTCATTTATGTTCCTATAATAACCAGGAATAAGTTTTCCCGGGGTTATCCCAGCTGGAGGTGACACTGACAAGTCAGGAGAGCAGTCCCTGTGCCCCCAGTGCCTTTTTAGTTATGTCAGGAGCCCCCCAGATTCACAGGTCACTGGCTGGGTTTGGGGGGAGAAAGGGCACACGTGGGAAAATGGTGATATGCTCAGAAGGTGGAGAATTAAGGCACTCCCTAATCTTGTCCTCTGAAAATGTATAAAGGGAGAAGTTCCCTGCAGGATGAGATCTCTGGTGCTGCTGCTGAGGGAAGAGTGTTGCTGATTCCAGAGGAGGAAACGATGGCCGGGCCTTGAGGGGCCTGTGAGGAGCTTTGGTGTTGTTCTTCCCTTTCCACGGTGGCCTGCACGCCCTGTGCTGCTGATGCTCCCTGTTTACCTCTTTTCCCAGTTCTTGGGAACCAGGTGGGCAACATCCGTGGCTGGCTGTGGGTGTTGCTTTCTGCCACTTGAGGTGGTTCAGGTGAACCTGGTGACAAAGTGTGTCCTGAGAGTCCATGATGGGGGGAGAGGGGATGGAGCTCTTGCCCAGGGGTTCTGTCCCATTCCTGTGTCCATGCTTGTGCATCTCTGTTGCTGTAGCAACAGCACTGGGAGTAAACAGCAATGAGCTGGCTTTCCAGGGATTCTGAATCCCTCTGGAAGTTCCAGGAACTTAAAGCAGAGAAGTTTTTGGGCTGGGCTCCGCTCCGGCTTGCAGGGTAGTGGATTTTCCGTATTTTAGCCGCTGCTCTGTACACAAAAGAGTTTTAATAAAGCTGCCCCCACACGCCCTTTTAGGTCAAGCAAGGAAGAGGCTCCATGAGCTTTGTTCATGCTGGACCTCAGGGCTGGGAGCTGAGGGCACAATCCCGTTGTGTTTTAGCCAGTCCTGACAGAGTTTGGGAGAAAATACCACTTGAGAAAAGTCCTCCTGGTTCTTCCACGTACCCCTGGCTCCTGGGAGCTGTAAACTTGGGATCGAGCTGAGGCAGCTGGAAGTGGAAAGGAGGGCTGGCAGTGCATTGCTCCTTTAAGGTCAGGCTGCCTCAGTGTCTTTAATTTGCTGTGCATAAATATTTCCATGTGTCACTGAGCCCCTTTGCCCCATTTGGAGTAAGAAAGGGAAGAGTGCCGGGCTCCTTATGGAGGAGAGGGGGAGGGAGTGTGTGCAGGGATGGTGTAACAGCAGAGTCCAGAGGATATATCCTTCCTAGTAGCTGCATTCCCACATTGTCCATGTTCTTCCCAATGGCCCTGGGTTGTTTTCCCTCTCCCTGAGCATCCTCAGCCCTATAGCCTGCAATGCAGCCAGCCTGCTGCTGTTCCCTTTAAAAAACAGTGTCAGCTGAGCAGGAATTGCAGTACAAACCTCAAAGCTTCCTGTGTTTTTGTTATCCCAGTACTCCTGTGGTCCAGCCTCGCTCAGGCTGGCTGATGGGACAGAACTGGCAACAGGTTTTGGCAGAGCTGGGTTGGGACACTGAGAAATTTGGAGGGTGAGCACTTCCCTGATAAAAAAATCCAAGCTAGTTCTGTGATCTCTCATTGTGCTGGAGATAGAGAGGTCCCCAGCAGGGACCTGCTGCTGCTGGGTCAGCTGCACCTCTGAGTGCATGTGGCACTGTCTGTCCCTTGTCCTGGGTCTCTGCCTCCTGGTCTGTGTGACCTCAGCGGTGGGAAGATGAATTAAATGTGTATAATTTTCAAGGCAACCTTTTTGGGGGCAGTTTGGTCTGTTTTGTTCCATTTGGGGGAGGTTCTGTTGCCTTTCTGCACAAAGCAAAAGGAGGAGCAGGGCTGGTACTGCTCATCTGCCTGACTGCACCGGGCCTGTGCTGGGGATGGCTGGCAGGGAAAGGGCTCCAGGCAGGGTTTTTTCCTTGGATTTCTTCTGACTGGGAAGGGGTGGGAGGTATTCAAGGGGTTTTCTCAGTCGTCTCCAGAAGGATTTGTCCCGATGCCGTGGCTGGTGATGGAAATGGGCAGTCTGGGGGTTGGCAGTGCCACCAAAGCCCGTTGGGGACAGTGGCTGTGTGTGACAGAGGCTGCAGGTGACTGGGGTGAGGAGCCGCATCCTTTCGTACGGGCAGCACTTCCTTTTTGGGACTGCTGCCAGAGCTGCCCATCTGTGATCCGCTCTAGCATGTTCCTCTGCCTCGTGGATTCGCTGCTCTGGCTGGTCACCGTGTGGTTTGGGAGCAGCTGTGGAGTCTCCTTGGCCGCTCCGTGCTCCCTCCCCACCTGCCTTGCTCCAGTTCCCCAATTACTCCTCGCGTACGCTCAATTTTGTAACCCAAAAGTGCAAACCACAGCGTTCTCCCCGGTCATTCTGAAGTGCTGCCAGCCTTGCTCGTGATAGGAATCCCTCCTGGAGCTGGGAAGCCTGGAAGGGCTCCAGCTTTGTGTAGGTCCTGTTTGCTCCTCAGCCTGGTGCTTTGAGTCTGTCTTTGTCCAGGGTTGTGCCACCTGGGATACGCCCATTCCGCACTCCGGGTTTTGAGAGAAATGGGAGGTGGTGAGGGGCAATAAACCTGAGTTAAGCTCAGTGGTTCCTCTTGTCCTGAGTCTCTTGAGGGGATTGTTCTTCCTGAGTGGTGCCTCCCATATTTGGGAGAGTCCAGGTTTGAAGGTGGGAGAGGCACAGAGGGCAGGAACCTGCTGCCTCTGTGCTGTGCTCATGCTCCAGAGCTTAGAGGCCAGGCCAGGAGCTGAAGTGGGAGGTGCAGGCTTGGAGAGGGATATAGAAAGGAAAAGCTCTTGTGCTTAAGATAAGCAGTGACCTGGCAGGCCGCTGATTGGGTGTCATAATCTTGGTGCCTTGGTTCTTCACACTCTATCTGGAAACACTGGCAAGGGAGGATTTTCCCTGCATAGCCCATTCTGGCATTGGCACCTGCTGTGCCCTGGGTCTGTCTGATCACAGCCTGGCTGCTTCCCTGCTTGTCCATCTTCTTGTCGGGCTGCCTTGTGTCTTCTTGGAGAAATGGAAGTTGTTACTCCCACTTTGGCACTGCTAAAGTTGCTGGGGATTCTCAGCGCGAGGTCTCAGAAGCAGAATTCTGGACTTCCCACAGATACTTGCTCGAGATCAGAGCACCCATCAAGAGATTTGAATGTTGCAGGTCTGGATTTATCTAGACAAGAGCCACAGTTGTTTGCTGTAAAAATATGTGAGAAGTCAAATTCTTTAACTGAGGAGAGTTGAGCTGGTTGATTTATTATCAATTTGGGTGCATTTCAGCAGAGTAAACCTGCAAAGGGATGGGGTGAGGAAGAAATGTACTGGTAAGTCACCCTGTTCTGTGGATATACTGGGAGCCAGGGAGAAAAAAACCTGCAACCAGGTGAGTTTGGGATTGGAAATGGAGGTGAAACATTCCTGCATTCTTCATGTTAAAGGAGTAGAAGAGGGTTGTGGGGGGCTTCACATGGGCAAGCTGCTCTGGAAAGACAGCAGGCAGAGGGAGAGGAAAAGCTAGGGGTGCTCTGGTCTCCTGAGGAGGAAGGAGCTGTGGCATAGCAGGAAGAGGTTCCTGGCGACTGGGAGATGGAGCTGAGGGAGGGGATGGCAGCAGACAGGACAGGAAGTGACTAAAATACTGTGGTGTGTGTTGGTTTCACTCTTTAAATACATGAGGCTCTTTCAGCGAAAGGACGGCTTGTTCTTTTTTTCAAATGTGACCTTGTACTCATTCTTCCCTCAAAAAACCTCCCAGGAGAGGAGGTTTCTGGCTCTCTTCAGCTGACTGTCAGCTCCTTTGCTGTTAGAGGGAGCTGTGCTCCATGGAGGCAGCACTTGCTGATGGAAAGAGGTTTCCATGGAAGGGTTTTGGAGAGTGCTGCTGTGGAGCTTGTGAGGCACTTTCCCTGGAATCCTTGGGTGAAGGAGAATCAGAAAAAGGTGAAAGAATCAGAATAGAAGAGATAGTTGTCAGCAGGATTAATAGTCATGCTTCCTGTTTCCTCCATTAATTGAATGGTACCCAGGAGGGTCAATAGGAATGGTGGAGGACAGCTATCTTAGGTGGGAATTGCTGGCTGTCTGGTCTTGGAGGATGAATAAACTGCCTTTGTCTTGACCCTGCCTGACACGGAGAGAAGAGATTTGGGCCACTTGTCAGTTCTTTCTTAGTAAAACTCTCAGCAGGATGAAGAGTGCCTGAATCCTAAAGGAAAGCTGGGAAAACAAAGTGATATTTAAATACGGGTGCTTAATACTGAAGTTGTCTGACAGATAATGTAACGTGCCTGACTCTGTGCCCTTGCTTCACTGGAGCTGAACTTCATTCACTCAGAACATTGTCACAGGTGGCAGTTTTGGGGACATCTGCTGATCTCATTTTGGGAAGCTCTGTGTCCCTGCCTGAACTGGTTGATACTGGATGGGCTCCCAATAGTGGAGTCACCCCCAGGAAGAAGCAGTTCTAGTCTAAGAGTCCAGGACTGGGACTTGCTGATGTTCTCTGGACGGGCTCTGGGAATGTGCTGGGAAGGGATATTCAGCCAAGCCCTGTCCCTAGCACAGGCTGTGGGACAAGGGTAACCAGCTCTTCCTGGGAAGAGGTCAAACTTGGTGCTGTCAGAAGTGGGGGGGTGAGGCTGGCGTTAGCTCGTCATGGCTTTGCATGTGTCACCTGTAGCCAGTTATTTATCCAGGCAGCAATTCCCTGTGTGGCACATCAGAGAAGAAAGGGGCTCTTGGAGCATCCACTGAGCACATCTGTCCTCGTACAGAGACCCAGTTTGGGGACACGGGGTCTGCGGTTTCTGTCACGGGGCTGTGAGGAAGCTGCAGACTCCAGGAGGGGAAAACTCCCGCTGGTGCTGCCTTTCCCATAACGCATGCCTGGAAGCACAGGAGTCTTTCCTTCCTCCTGCCTGCTCTGGGGCCCTGAAATACTGTTTTTCCCCACCCTCCCAAGACAACAATGACATGAAAGCAGTGTGGCCCCGGCTGGGTCCGATGGGATGGGAGCCGTTTGCATTGTGCTTTTGGGTCCTCAGCCACGGCCGGGATCCCACTCTCCTCCATGCTGGGCCAGTTAGGAGGCCAGACTCTTCCCTGCCCATGGGAACAGGCAAAGCTGATCTGCCTGGGAGCTGGAGGGGGTTTGTGGCTGATGCTTTGCCGATGACAGGAGCAATAGACTTTGGAATTTGTTCTGCTGTAGGACGAAATCCCCTTCCTTCTCTGTTTTGCATCCCTGTTTCCTCATTGCAAAGGGATTCAAGTTTAAGGTGTTCCTGCCTGTTTCCTGTTGTTTGCACTTCTGTGGTGTGGCTGCCTTATCGTGGAGTGGTTTGGGTTGAAGGTTCCAACCCGTTTGCTTTGAAGGCTGTGCTGTGAAGGAGACCTGGGAAAAGAGTCTGAACAGCTCCCTCATGCCACAGTGCATCTCCAGCATCCACCCATGGCACCAGTCGGATCCAAATCAGGCCCAACCACGTGGTCACATTTCTGTTGAATGAGCTGCTCTACACAGTCCAGAGCCTGGCTTGGTGCCACTTCCAGAAGGACACACTATGCCTGGTCATCGTGTCTGTGGCTGGAGCTGCATTCCAGCCCAGGTATCTCGAGGTTCATCCTCAAATGGGACTCACCTGAGTTCCAGCCCAGTGCAGTAACCCCTGCTCCTAGTTAAGTGTAGCCAAGAGAGTCAAATATAATCTGTTAAGGGATTGGTTTGGACAAAGCCTCTTCTTGCCAGATTTTCCATGCCAAACCTTTTTCCCCCAAAAGGCGAGGTTTTGAATCCAGCAAAGACAAAAGAGCCGCTTTTCCCTCTAAAGAGTGAGTGTCTGGAGTAAGGGAGCAGGTCAAAAAGCAGCCTGGTCCTGCAGTGAGTCACTACCCACCTGATCCCAAAGCAGGTGAGACCATGGACTGCAGAATCCTTCTCATTGTGCACATCCTCTGATCAGTGACAGAGAGCTGCCTGCTGGGATCTGTAGTCCCAGACTTGCCTTGGATTGAGAAAAGTGAAACGTGGGTCATGCTGAAAGGTGATTCACATCCTTGCCTGGCATAGGTGTGCCTTGAACTTCTCTGGTGTTGGTTAGTAAGGAATAGGAAATGGGCCTTTCCCCAAAATGCAGGGTTCTTCAGGAAAAGCTGACTATGAGGTTGGCTCATTGTCCCTAAACCCTGCACAGGGCAGAGCCCTCTCTGCTCTGTGGCCTCATTTTAAAGCTGAGTACCACGGAGGCTTCATGGAGTCTGTGATTTTTAAGGAAAAGTGCTTTATGCTTTGAGCTAATCATCCATTATAACACAGTCATAACACCTCTGCATCTCCAAGTTCTGATGCATCCCCTTGGAAGAGCCAGTCTCAGTTTAAGGGTGGAGGGAGCATTTGGGAGTTCCAGTTTTTTGGGCTGTTGCAGTGTGAAATTCCAGCCTTAGCAGTGTGAAATTCCAAGTGTTCCCAAGGAATAGGTCACTTATCAGTTATTTATCCAGGCAGCAATTCTGGTGCCACCCCCATATGTCTGTGCTTTTAAAATGCATTTTCCTGCCTTTATACAAGTGTCTCTGTAAAAACCTGTAAGTAAAGTGAGTTTTTGTGTTGTTAAAAACGGGGAGGTCCCACTCATCTTTAGTGGATGGCTAAAGACAAAGCATAGCTGCCCTTTTCCAGATTGTTTAATCCTCTGGGCCATTGGACAGTCCCTGATTGCAAGATCTTGAAGACTCTGCCTGAAGTGCCCCATTCAGGAGCAGCCGATTGTTCCTGCCTGGCTGATGTTTGTGTCCCTCCTTGCTCAGGTTTTTGGGAAGGGGGTTGGAAAGATGAGTCAGTGGGCTGTTAACAATAGGTGAATGACTGTCTTGATGGCAGGGGAACTCCCTTGTGCATCCATCAGCCTGCTTAAAACTGGGAGTTAAAATTAAATGTTGGAGGGGGTGGGGGAAAAGCCCTTTCCTTGTGTGTCCCTACGTGCTCCTGCACTGGTTCATCCAATTAATTTTAAAAAATTATTTAAAGCAGTGCTTCTGTGTGAGGGAGTCTTTCCTCTTTCTCCGCGAGGTTATCACAGGCTGGTTCTGGTGGTGCTGCTGGGGATGGGACACTGCCCCTCCAGGCTGCAGGCAGGTGCCAGCAGCTGTGTCACCTCCTGCCCCATCCTGTCCCTGGCTGTCTGCTGGCCCAGCAGTTGGTGTGCACGCTTGATAAGGAGAATGTCCCTAATTCGGGGAAGGCAGCTTGGCTAATTCAGAGCAGGTTTGCCTTTTATCTGAGGGGATTCAGGGAGCATTCCCACGCAGGGCTCTGCTCTCTGGCCAGGTGGCCAACAGCTGGGGACAGTAATTTCTTCCAGATCCAGCAATGCCAGAGGAGGATGTCTGTCAAGAATCCCTGTACAGATGTGTTTATGAGACCCTCTAAGAAAAGTGTTCCTTCCACTCCGCTATTCTTCCCCACATAAACAAGGAAATAAATCATCTTTTGTGTACAGGCACAGCCAAAGATGAAAACTTGAGAATCTTTTTTTTATCATTGTGTTCTGGCAGAGATTTAAACTCACAAGTGCCTTTACCTCCACTGCAGCAAAATACTGATGCACCTGTAAAAGTGGGGAACTGATACTTTGTTCTTTGCCTCAGTTACACTAAGCTCTCTCCCCTCCTCCCGTATTTCTGCATTGGAATTCATGAGGAGTGATTATCTGTCTCTCGTGCAGCCCAATTAGTGCAAATCTGTGTGGGGGAGGAGCAAAGCTGATGTTTCAGTGGTGTGTTTTGGGTTCAGGACAGACCTGGGCTCCCCTAGAGGCCGTTGCTGAGCTGTGCGAGGTTGGGATGAGGCTCTGGTTGTTCCTCCTGGTCCACAGCTTCCCTTCCTGGTCCGTAACTTCTCCCTTGCTGGTGTTCTCCCCTCAGCGTGGCACGATGAGGCGGCGTTACGAGGATGACGGCATCTCCGACGATGAGATTGAAGGGAAGAGGACGTTTGACCTCGAGGAAAAGCTGTCCACCAACAAGTTCAACTCCACCTTCGTGGTCTTCATGGAAGGCAAAGGTTTGTCTTGGGACTGCTGGTCCCAGGGAGTGTGTGGGGAATGGCATGGAAGCTGCTTGCTCTGGAGAGCACGGAGCCGGTCTGCAGCTTGCTGGGACACGTGGCAGCCAGGAATGGGAGGATTTGCCCGGGTCAGCACCTGTAATTGCAGCCACATGTCTACCAGATCCTTAATTCAAGGACTGTGTGGGATGTCTCCCCTTCCTTTCACCACGCACATGGCTCCGTGGGATGGCTTTTCATCACACAGCCCCTCATGAGGATTTACCAGGAGGGAGGAGCACTTCTGCAAGGCATCTCTTGCTTGGCTCTGAGCTTCTTAGGGAAGCGAGCACCAAAATCCAGGCTGTTCACCTGTCAGGAGCAGCCTGTTGGAGCAAGCCCTCCTTCGGGGTCCTGTCTGAGGCTTGTCAGCAGCACACACCATGCTGCCTCTCAGAGCTGCTGCAAAGGAGTTCCAGGATTTCTGAAGGAATGTAGAAAAGCGAGGAGCAGGGTTGGACTAGGGATCTCCAGAGATCCTTTTCAACCTCAGTGTGTCTATAATGCTCTGAAGGAGTTTCTCCTAAACCTTCCCTCTTCTTGTCTCCCCACACCAGACTTCACAGTTGAGTACATCCAGCGGGGTGGCCTGAGGGACCCACTCATCTTCAGGAGCTCGGATGGCCTGGGGATAAAGTAAGTGCTGGAAGCACGGAGTGGTGGGTGACTGTGGCCCTATTCCTTCATCTCTCCACACTCTGTGGGATCTGATCCTGGCTCTGCCGAGCTGGTTTGACTGTGTTGTGTCCATGCAGTTCTTCATGTGCAGTGAGCAGAGAGAAGTATCTTGCAGCTCAGTTATCCTGTTCTTCCTAGTCTGTTTGGACTGAAAATGAGAGAACTGGGTTGGCTGCAGGTGATCAGAGTTCCACCAAATGTCTGGAAAGTCCCACTGCTGCTCTGATGCAACGTCTGGCTGGGTTTCTTTCCTAGTAACATAGGCATCTACTGCCAGAGAGTCAAACAATTTGTAGTATTTCTGGCATTTTCCAGAATTCCAGCCTGATTTTCCAAACTTCTAAGCTGCCGTCTGCCTCTCCTGCTGCAGTACATCCATTGAGGTTTGCAGCTCTAAGTGTAAACTGGGTCAGTGTTTTTTGGGGTTGATTTATACAAAGATTAGAGGAATAAATGACCCCTCACAAACTTTCAGAGCCAGTACCAGCAGCACAGCTCTGAACTCCCTCAGCTGGCTGTGAACAGATGGGTGATATCTCATCCAGTGCGGGATGTTCTGTGCTGGGGTGAATTGGGTAGGAAGTCGTGCCAGGCTCAGTTTACCTGCTGGGCCACTTGGGAGGGTAGAGATTTGATACTGGGGATTACAGTGTGGCTGAAACTGGATTTCTCCTGAGCTTTTGGGTACTTCTCTGGGTCAAGAGCTGCCCGAATGGCTGCCAGCCTGCTCTGCCTGTGACAGCAGTGTTTGTACAGAGAAGGGTGCCAGTACAAACACTGGAGTGGTTCTGCTGTGTCAGTGGAATATACTGCGTGTCCTGCTCCGGCCGTGCCTTTGGACTGGGATAGCTCACACGAGCAGCCTTTAAAACGAGAGCTGGGATTGCTTAGTTCAAGGCCTGCTGGATCCTTTGCAGGAGGTCACTGTACAACAGCTCTGGAGATGGTACACCCTATTCCCAAGCCTGCTTCCCGAGCCAGAAGTTTGTCCTAGTGTTTCACCCCAGTCCTGTGCCCCCAGAGATCCTGTTCCATGGCCTTCTCCAACACCAAAGCAGCACAGATGTACCTTCAGGGTGCCAATTACTGGGT
The DNA here is from genome assembly GCA_013397395.1 of Sinosuthora webbiana. Lineage (NCBI taxonomy): Eukaryota > Metazoa > Chordata > Aves > Passeriformes > Sylviidae > Sinosuthora > Sinosuthora webbiana. The sequence goes on along the minus strand of VXBN01007270.1, from coordinate 88,389 downwards.
CACAGGGTGTGCAGCCAGAAGCACTTGATGATTTTTCAGCCAGATGTTTGTCCCACAGGATGCCAGATCCAGACTTCAGCGTGAACGATGTGCGGCTGTGTGTGGGTAAGTGTCTGCAGCCACCCTGCACTCTCTCGTGTGGTTGGGATCTTTGAAGATCTCACCTCCTGGAGTCCACGGTGCACAGGGACAGTTCAGTGACGTGTCTGTCGTGCCAGGGAGCCGACGGATAGTGGATGTGATGGATGTGAACACGCAGCGGGACATCGAGATGTCCATGGCGCAGTGGGCGCGCTACTACGAAACGCCGGAGGAGGAGCGGGAGAAACTCTACAACGTCATCAGCCTGGAGTTCAGCCACACCAAACTGGAGAACCTGGTGCAGAGACCTGCTACGGTGAGCGGGGCTCTTCCTCCTACAGGGATCTACTTTCCCTGGAAATCTGGACTGGAGGTGCAGCCTGGCACTGGGATGTGGGCGCAGAGGAGCTGCTCGGAACATGCGTGAGCTCAGTGGGGATGTCAGTCTGGAAGCTGCTGGAGCTGATCTTCCAGTCAGGCTGTGGTGACCATGGCCAAGTCCCTGGCATGTCACTGTAGGGAGATGGCCTGTTCATTGGCTGTCAGCAATTAGAAATATGGAAGTCTGAACTCTGCGCAGGTGTCAGGGAGGGTTCCTGATGTGAGGTGCTGAAATCTCTGAGGGCAGAGGAGGCCAGAACTGGAGATGTGCTGAAAGAGGGGCAGGAAGCTGTTTTGTGGTGGGAAAGTGAGTTGTGGGAGGTGGGATGGATGGGATGAACATCCTGAATTCCCTCTGCCACCAGCAGAGTGGAAGTGGCAGCTGTGTGGGGCCAGTTACTTATCTCTGTTAACTGCAGAGGGAACCTCAACGTCTCTGGCTCTTCTGAAGCTTAGGGAGTTGAATCCCACCCTAGGAGATGCTGTCTGGCGTATTTTTTATAGAAGTCCAGAGCTGGCATCTGAACGCCTGATCCTAAGTGCTTTATGTGTAGGACTGTCCCAGTGGCACTGGGAAAGTTTCTGGGTGTGGGGAAGGACCAAAAAGGGATTTGCCAGCCTGGGGTAGCAAAAGGTTTTGCAGTGCCCCTTTTTTCTGTGCTCACGTCTCCTACCTCTCTGCTGTAGGTGGATTTGATTGACTGGGTTGATAACATGTGGCCCAGGCACCTGAAGGAAAGTCAGACAGAATCTACCAATGCCATCCTGGAAATGCAGTATCCAAAGGTGCAGAAGTAAGTGACTTCCTGAGCTGTGGCAGGCAGCAAACAATCTCTTGCAGGAAAACTGCCCAAGGGAGCAGCAGTTTGTACCAAGGGAAAGGGGGAGAAACAGTCTCCCAGCTTATTTTCGTGGGTGACACTTGTAAGGCCACTGCAGTCATTTATTTAATCCCCTGTAGCTGTGTGGAAGAGGGGCTGAGTGGCTTGTGACACGGCTCTGAGCCATTGGCCTGGGTTTGGGGGACCCATTCTCTCAGAATGTCGTACCTGCTCCAAAGTGTGCATCACCGTTCATTTTCATCCTCTCCTCATCTTGTTTCCCACCAGATACTGTTTGATGAGTGTCAAGGGCTGCTACACAGATTTCCACGTGGACTTTGGTGGCACTTCTGTGTGGTATCACATCCACCGAGGGGGAAAGGTAGGACAGTCCAATGGGGACAGCTGTAGGTACTTTAGGAAAGTGGCTGTTTGTCTGGTTTTTGTGTACATCCTTGAGGATGCAGGTCCCAGACAGCAAACTGAAGTCTTTCCACCCTAAACTTACCTATATTGCATGGAGTCAGGTGCCAATCCCTAGTTCAGGTGTAGCTCTAACGTGGTAAATCTAACTCTGTAAATCTCCTGTCACTCCGGTGGCTTTCCTGGGCTCTGTATCTCTTGACACTGATGTAAATCATACCTTAAAAAGCATCCCAAGCTCAGGCTACCTGTAGCACTCAGTGTGTCAGGCTGGGAAAGACCTTGCTTGTCCTCTGGAGGGGAGCAGCTGTCCAAGTCATTTTGCTGGGAAGTCCTCGGGGAGAGGGGCAAGGAAGAAATTCAGATGTTGGGAAGAAGCCATAGCTGTTCATTATGTGATGACTTACATAAGTATGTTGTCTTTATTTGCAGATCTTCTGGCTGATCCCTCCCACACCCCAGAACCTGGAGCTCTATGAAAACTGGCTTCTCTCAGGGAAGCAGGGAGACATTTTCCTTGGGGACAGAGTGTCAGAGTGCCAGCGCATCGAGCTCAAGCAGGGCTACACATTTGTCATCCCCTCAGGTACCCTCAGGGTGGGCAGAGGGCATCCTGGTCTTGGCCAGGGTTGTGGCAACACAGAAACTCCTGGAACACTGGCAGGATTTAGCTCCCTCGTGAGTCACTGGGAGAGGGAGATGTGATGTGGCTCTGTCCTTTTGCCTGCCATCTCCCAAAACATGCCTGTGATGGCATTGTAGGTCCAGCCCAAGTGTTAGGAAAGCTGTGGCTGGCTCACATCACATCGGATTAATTATTAAAGGAGGCTTTCCCAGACCCTGTCATGTTGACGCATGGAGCAGTGTAGGTTCAGGAGAGGCTGGCCCAAGGCAGCTCCTCAGCTTCCTGGGTGTCTCATGACACCACCAGGAACAGAAAACACCAGGGATTGCACAACTCACTCATTTGAGTCTTGTTATCACAACTGACACTTCTTCTGAACTGAGGGGCTTTGCCTTAAGGAAACCCATGCTGGAATTCCCCAGATGCTGGACTTGGCTGGATTGCTTAGCCTTGGAGATAAGGACTGGAACTTGAGTTGTTTTGAAGGTGTTTGGAGTGTTGGAACAGACTTCGGAAGGCTGTTTCCCTTGGTGCTAGGCCTGATGTGCTTAGGAAACAATCTAGGATGACACCAGGGTGACAAAAAACTATGCAAGGTGGATCAGAAGGATTCTTCCAACTCTGCTTTCTCCCCAAGGTTGGATCCATGCTGTGTACACTCCCATGGACACGCTGGTTTTTGGGGGCAACTTCTTACACAGTTTCAACATCCCTATGCAGCTCCGGATCTACAGCATTGAGGACCGCACACGGGTAAGGACCTGTGGGACACCCGTGCTGGACACTGGGCCAGGCCTGGTGTGGTGTCTGTTGTCTGAGAGCAGCAGTGGGAAGGAGGCCTGACAGATCCTCTTGCCTGTTTTGCAGGTCCCAAATAAATTTCGTTATCCCTTCTATTATGAGATGTGTTGGTACGTGCTGGAGCGCTATGTGTACTGCATCACCAGCCGCTCCCACCTGACCAAGGACTTCCAGAAGGAATCCCTCAGCATGGGTAAGTCCAGCCCTTACTCCTTCCTCACCCCTATCCAACTGGCTTCTTACACCCTCTTGCTGGGGCACTGGCTCAGCAGTGTGATAGGCAGGGGAGGGCTGGGTGGGGTTTTTTTTGAGCATGAAGTCACACCCAGCCAGACTTCTGCTTCCTCCTTTGGCCCTGCCGCAGCTCAGGTTCTTCTCAGCTGTGAAACCACCACCAGTTCTGAGCCTTGCACAGAAGAGATGGGGGGAAGTTGCAGTGACCACCACTGTGCTGTGGGCAGGAGTTCTCTCTGGCTGGCCAGGGCCTTCTGCACACAGGGTTTAAAGGGCTGAAAGAGTTACTTGGAGGGCTCAGCAACCTCACGGTCATGAGTGAGTCCACATCCCTCCTTCTTGCACCATGAAGGCAGCATCTGGGTCCTGAGCTCTCAGCTGGCGATCCCAAGCCCTCCAAAGCAAAATGAGGTTGGACAGGGCTTTGAGCAGCATGATGTACTGGAAGATCCAGGCCCCTGGCACTGGGGTTGGACTAGATGACAGTCCAGGTCCCTTCCAACCCAATTCCATGAAATAAGATCGAGGACGTGAAATTCAGTCTTGGGCATTTGCTGTTTCTTCCTCTGAGACCTTTTTCCATATCTGGTGCCTTGCATTCCCACAAACAGGAATGGGAAGGGGTTTTAGCTGTTCTTTTCCAGCTTCTCTGTTCCTTTCACCTCATAGAAATCTGTTGCTCCAGCATCCTTCATGACTGGGGGTTCCTGCTAAACACGGAACACCTCCTGTGATTGCTGTCCCTGTTTCTCCATCATGGCAGATATGGAGCTGAGCTCCTCGGACTCAGTGAACATGGAAGAGGAGGAGGAGGAGGAGGATGATGAGGACGCAGCAGGGAAGGAGTCCCGGCGCCCTGTGACCAGGAGGTCCATTCTCACCAGCCCCATTGCCAACGGTGCCGACGTGGACTATGACGAACTGGGCAAGAGCTGCCGGAGCAGCCTGCCGGGTCTCAAGAAGACCCCATCCATAGACTCCTCCGACTCCAGCCGGGGCTCCCAAAACGGCCAGGCCTGGGAGCCGAGCGGGGGCAGCCCCCGCAAGAGCAGGAAGGTGCACCTGACCCAGTTTGAGCTGGAGGGACTGCGCTGCCTCGTGGACAAGCTGGAGTCGCTCCCTCTGCACAAGAAGTGTGTTCCCACCGGCATCGAGGACGAGGACGCCCTCATCGCTGATGTCAAGGTAGGCCTGAGCGAGTGTAGAGCACTTCCCACAAGGAGACTGGGCTTCACCCTCACCCAGCCCCTGTCCTGGGGCAGGATTGGTGTCCTCCTCTTCCTCTGTGTGAGGCTGATGTTACACCTGAGGGGCAGCCCTGGGTTTTGGGGTTGGGAAAGCAGGAGGGTGGCTGGGCCCTGGCTGGGTCCCTTACGGCTGTCAGTGCAGGAATGCTTGTTGCTGATGCAGTTCACTTCCAGTTTTGGCTGTGGACTCTGTGACAGTTGGAGCCTTTTCCTTGCCCCAGGTGGATTTGGCTTTGTTCGAGTTGTTTGCCTAGGGTGTGACCTGGAGTTATGAGAGTCAGTTATTTTGGGCTGGTGAGGGTTGTTTGGATTTTATTTGCCTTCATCTGTTGAGCTGACCCAATGAGCTTTGGTGTTCTAGCCGTTTCAGCACTGAAGTGGGAATGTCGGCTTCACTCTATCCCCAGGAATCATTCTAGTCCCTAAAAAGTTACCTTCTGCTCCCCTGTTTGCTGTGGGTGATCTGTACAGCTGCTTGCCTATACCAAAGCTGACATCCAGACACAGCCATGCATGTGTTCTTGTCTTTGCCATTGTTTTTATTTCCAAGTGCTGTCTCCTGATGTTTTTTGTGAGTTGTTCGGGTAAATCCAGAGATGTGCTGTGTTTGGAGCAGAGGGTGCAGCTCTGGGGTCCCAGAGTCTTGGCTGAAAGAGTCTGGGTTGCTGTTAGGGGCTGAATTTCTGGTTTTCTGTGGCTTTTCAGACATCCGGTATGTGCTGTGACCTTTGAGAGTGTGACACGTGTGTTTCTGAGCCCTGTATGGTGCTTTGGAGGAACCTGTACTGTGGGCTGTGTTTCACCCTTGGACTGACAAAAGGAGGCTGATGTTGGGGCCTTTTGAAGGCAGAGCCTTAAAGGTTATTGGCGTTCAGTTGGAGTTTGAGACCTGATCAAAGAATTTGTTCATGTTTTGGAGGTAGTAAAGGTGTGCCTGTGGTTTTGGTGTGACCCACCCCCCCCCGTCTCCAATGGTACCTCACAGATGAGCTGTGGGGAACAGCCTTTGTGGTCCCAGAAAACTTCCCTTAGAATTTGCTCCTTAAAGCTTGCTGCAGTTTGGAAGTATCCTGAGCTGCAGGACTCCATCCCTTAGGACTGGCATCCTCAAGGCATCAAGATCCTTAGTCACAGCCTGCAGTGGCTGGGGAAAGTGGGACACATTTGTCCAACCACAGCAAAGTTCTACTTTCAAAACTCATTTTCCATAGAGGCAATGGAAGTGGCCAGGAGAGGTTGGCTCGTAAAGCCTGAGAAGGGCTTAAGACATTTCTAGCTAAAACTTCTAACTGGGGCCACCAATCTGCAGCAGGTACTTTCGCCCTTGTGTCACCAGGTAAGGTCACTGATGAAGCTGGGATCTGGCCAAGCTGTGCAAGCCGCACTTTGCTCTGTGCTCCCCAGGTCAGAACATGGCGTTTTCTCATCCAGACTTACAGGCCTGGCACCTTGATCTGCCCATCCAGTGCCACCCTCTGCTATCCAGTGTCCCCAGGCACACCAGGAGCCAGGAAAATGCTGCCTTTTCCCACAGCCTCTTGTGAAGTTACCAGGATTTCAGGGTGTCTGTCTGTTGGGTCACATGGAAAAATATGTATCCTATCACGAGTTCAGCCTGGAGTGTCATGTGGCAGGATGTGACACTTTGGATGTGACAATGTTAGTTCTGTGGCAGGAATTGTCTGAAAATTCTGAGCGTGGTGGGGGTCATTGGAAGGATCATTGACAAAGAGGGAATTCCTGTTGTCTTTTGAGTGCTTCCATCCGTGCTTTCTGACCCCTCTGTGGTGTGCTGGTTTCCATGACTGGATTTGACAGGAGGATGGTCATGCGGCAGCTGACAGCAGGTCTAAAGCTAGGCCCCTGTGGCCTAGCATAAGCAGGTTATATCTGCGCTCTGCATGGAGCTGTTGGGGCACCAAGGATTGTAGAAACAAGAGAAACCTCTCCCAGAAGTGCTGATCCTGCCTCCAGGACCTCATCTCAAAACCTCTGGTGTGGCATTGCTCACTACCTGACTGGGGAATGGGCACAGAGAGAATCCGGTGAGGAATGAGGAGGGTGTCATCAGGGATGGGCGAGGAAGTTCAGGGTGGCCTATGAGCTGCACCAGGAAGGGCTCCCAAGGTGGGATGGCAGCGCTGGTCACGCTCTTGCCTGTGGGTCACAGAGAGCCCGTGCCAGGGACCCGAGGGTGTCACTGCTGGCACAGTTGGTGACAGTCTGGAGCCAGGTCGGCATGCGACTGGCTTCCTGGGAGCACAAAGCTGGAGTTGCCTGCAGATGCTTTGGATGCATCAGAAGTGGGAGCAGCCGCTGCTCCCCTGTGCTGTTTGGCTTTATTTCAGGAGTTTCCTCCATTTTAATTGCGGTGTGTAGCTGGGGGGCGTCTCGGCGGGCTGGGCTTGCTTGGGGACACCTTGATCGCCCGGTATGGATCTGTCCCCCTCTAGCGGCTTGGTCCCCGGTGCCTTTGGGAATGTGGCTGCTCCCAAACTTGGCTGGCGGGATGTTTGTCCCTCCAGGTCGGGGGGTGCAGACCCTGGGGTGAGCTGCAAGGGGGATGACCCTTGCTTACATTCCAAAGCCCCGCTCGCTGCAGCGGGGTCTCTGCTGCGTCCCAAACCCGCCTGGGAGCAGACAAAAGAAAGGCGCCGAGAAGGCCGGGCCTGAGCGGGACGGGGTAAGGGCTCTCGGCCACGCTCTGCCCGGCCCCGGGGAGCCCGGCCCCGGCCTCTCGGATTGCGGCGGCGGCGGAGGGAGGGAGGGATCCCGGGGAGGCCGGTGGGCAGCGCCGCCCGGACCCTGCGCCAATCCCCGCCGTCCCGGCCCCTCCCGGCGCTGCAGCAGCGCGGCTCTGCCCTCCGCTCCCTCGCTCCCTTTTTCTCTTCTGCCATCTTCCCGTTGCAAAGCATTGCTGGGAACCGCATGTGGGTGACGCAGCAGCATTGTCTCCGGCTCAGGAAGCTGCCGCCGCCGCTGCCCAAGGGCTCGGGAGGAGCACGCGGCCGCCGGTGCGGCTGCCGGGGGCGGGGAGGAGCCGGGGACGCTCGGGGCGGGGGGCGCAGCTGCTCCCCCAGCCATGTCCCCGAACACCGGGGGTCCGGCCGGGGTCTGAGCCAGCCCCCGGACGTGTCCGGGGAGAGGGGTGGGGGCCCCAGCCCTCGCAGTGCGGGCACCGAAACAAAGAGGGCTCGGCAAACTTCACCCCAGAGTCTCGGCAGCTCCGGAGGCGCAAGGTCAGGCAGCTGGCAATGGTCGTGGCGCGGGGAGGGGACGCGGGGACGCTCTGGTCCCGGATGGGGTGGGAGGGGACCGCGGGGGGACCCCTGCTTTCCCGGAGGGGTCCCTGGCCGGTGCTTGGGCTCACTTCTGCCGTCCCCGGGGCGCTCTTGCCGGCACCGCTGCCGAGGCGCTCCGACCGCGTGTGCGCAGGGTCTCCTCCGCCGCGTCCCTCTGGCCACAGCGCGATGAAGCACGGGGGACCAGCGGGCTGTCGCCCACCCCGGCTCCGAGCCAGATGCAGCCGCAGCACCCGGGAGCCCCCGCAATCCCTCGGCTCCCTGGCGGGGAGCGTTGCCTGAGCCGCCCCGTCCCCGGTGCCACGGGCAGGCGAATGCTGCGGTCCCACGGATGTCCGTGTGGGAGCTCCGAGCCCTGACCTTTCCCTCGGCATGTGCTCGTGGGGAGGCGGAAGGTCTGAAGGCGGCACGCTGCGCTGCCGGGGAGCCCAGGGGAGACTGCGGCTTCCTGCCTCCCCAGACACCAGGAAAAGCGGGCGGGGGGCACGCCGGGCACCCCCTGCCCTGGCCCTGCCTGGCAGCGGGAAGCACCGCCCGCCGGGATGCCGGCAGGAGGCTCCTGCCTGCGTAACCATGGCAACGTCAAGTAAATAAAGCACCTTTGCAACTGGCAAATTCGGTGGGGAGTGGATGTGGGGAGGGGGCTGCGCTGGAGGGTGCTGAAAGGACCGGGGTGAGGGTGGGAGCCCCGTGCACCAGGAGCAAGGGCCTGTCGCGCCGGAAGGCAGCGTGCCAGTCCGGTCGGTGCCGAGGGATCTCTCCCTCCAAGTCAAAGCCAAACCCTGAGGCAGTGCGGGGGAGCAGCTCTCTGCTGCCGGCAGCTTGTGCCAGGCCACGGAAGGGGTGCTGGGGCATTACATCCTGCTGCTGCTGCTGCACTCTACAGGCTGCCCCGTGCCTGGGGAGCAGCTGGGGGGGTAATGCTGGTGAATCTTCCCTCCAAAATCCCCCCAGATTGCCGAATCTTGGCGCTCTCCCCCTCTACCACCTCCCAGCGCGGGGCCTCGGGGCTGAAATGCAGTTGATGAAAGCGCTGGTGCAGATCGACTCGACAGAGCTTGTCTGTCTCATGTGGGGAGGAGGAATGGTTGCTGGCAGGCGTGGGGAGAGGAGGGCTCCTTCCCAGCTGCCTTTGAAGCATGCTGGCCTTGGCATCTGGTCGGAGCCTGCCTCGCTGGCGGGAGCTGTGTTTCCCTCTGCTCACACCTGTGCTTTTTGTCTCTCTGCTGTGTTCCTCCCTCCTCTCTCTCCATTAGCTGCTGTTGGAAGAGTACGCAAACAGCGACCCCAAACTGGCACTTACAGGCGTCCCCATCGTCCAGTGGCCCAAGAGAGATAAGGTAGGAGCTGCGAGGAGGGGACCCAGATGGGTGGGTGTCACATGTTGAGTCGTTTCCCAAGCCTGGGGTGTGGTGGCACCACTTCCATATCTCCCTTGGGAGCAGTGCCAAAGTGGGATGTGGGGTGCAGCCACCTCCACGGCACCGCAGGCAAACCCAGAGATCTCCCACCATGCCGGTTATCCCAGCTCAGCTGATGGGTGGTAACCAGATCAGCCCCGGCTGCTCCATGTTCTCCAGCCCTTTGGTTGTGCTTGGAGAATTGGGAGCCTTGTTGTGGGAGGAAAGGGTGATCCTGCTTTCCCAGGAGCCCTTTGGATTGATACGGAGACCTGGATGGCCTGAGGAATGTTGTATGTCAGGGAAGGCCTCACTGTGGCAGAGGTGCGTGAGGTGTGGGGTTGATGGTCAAGAGCCGTCCACCCCCTCACTGTGAGGTGAACATGTCCCTTGCGTCCCTGTCCCTGTTGTAGGACTGGGTCTTACAACCCCAAGCAAGGCAGCTCTCTCCTGGGAGTCTCTCCCTGTGGATAGCAGCCAGCTCCTCAGCAATGAGACTTTTCCATGCATCCCTGCCTTTCCCTGTCCAGCTGTGCTGGTAGCCCAGGGCCCACAGCTGGGCTGCAGCCTGGGCTGAACTCGCTGGGCAGATGGAGGCATGGAGCAGCCGGACTTCCCTTCCACGGGCTGCCTTCCTGTGGCCTGCCAGGATGGCTCCCGGAGGTCACTTCTTCCTTCCTGCCAGGAGATGGGCTCACAGGCAGGCTATGGGAAGAGCAGGACCCATTCATGCTGGGAAGGGTGGGTAACACCCTGTTTGGGAGTCTGGCAACAAGTGAGCCTCTCAGATGGACCTTTGGAGGTGCCTGTCTCTGCTTGCCTGCCCTGCCCAGGGTTTCCAGCATGATCCTTGTGCAGCACAAGCATCTTGGGAAGCTTTTCTGGGAGAAGTGACCCGGAGATGTGTGCATGCTTTGGGTGCAGCACTCAGAGGCTTGGCACATCCCCAACCCCATCCTTGGGAGCCTGCCCTTCCCCAAGCCCATCAGCTGTGGTGCACATCCCAGCATGGCCAATCCCAGAAGGATGCTGCAGCCAGCAGGTTTCCTGTGAGGGCTGATGGGATGCAGGGTGACAGCTGGAGAGCTGTGCTGTCCTACCTGCACTGTAAACAAGGAGGGTGTGGGTGTTCCCAGTGTGCCACGAGCTCGGCAAAGAGCGACCAGAGCTGTCCCCTTGCGTGGTTTGCAGAGTGACACAGAGAGGACACCCTGGGAGGACCTTGTCATTCCTTGCCTCAGCAGGGAAGCGTGCATGCTGTGGGATGCTCTTGGGACTCAGTAGCCCTTTCCAGACCCATTTGAGCCCTAACAGGGGGTGAGAGGAGGGATAGCTCTTGGTGTGGGGTGATGTGGGGGATTAAGGAGTGTGCTCCAGGAGAAGTGCCAGGTCAGCGCTGATCCAGGCGCCTTTGGCTGCGGAGCGCTGAGGGAGCAGAGCTGCTCTCTGGCACGTTATCTGAAGTCATAGTGCTGAATCCAGGGATCAGAGCCTTCCAGATCCCGGCGGAACACAGCACTTCGCTCTCCTCACCCAGTGCTCTCTCCCTGTTGCCAGCTAAAGCTCCAGGCCCGGCTGCGGGTGCGCCTGCCCACCATCCCCATCACCAAGCCGCACACCATGAAGCCAGCTCCGCGCCCGACTCCCGTCAGGTCCACGGTGTCTCCCATCGTGTCGGGCGCCCGGCGGAGGCGGGTGCGGTGCCGGAAATGCAAGGCCTGCATGCAGGGCGAGTGTGGCATGTGCCACTACTGCAGGGACATGAAGAAGTTCGGCGGGCCTGGCCGCATGAAGCAGTCCTGTGTCCTCCGGCAGTGCTTGGCGGTGAGTCCAAGTTGGATTCCTGGGGGATAGCTGGTTGCTTCTCCATAGCTCAGGTAGTAGGCAGGAAAGGGTGAAGGCTGTCCCACCATGCCCTGGTGTCAACCCTGCTTTCCTTTGTAGCCCAGGCTGCCTCACTCGGTCACGTGTGCACTTTGCGGGGAGGTGGATCAGAACGAGGACTCGCAGGACTTTGAGAAGAAGCTCATGGAGTGCTGTATCTGCAATGAGATCGTTCACCCTGGCTGTCTGCAGGTGAGCAGGGCATGTGCTGGGCAAAGGGGGGCTCGGCTGTGGGGCTGGGCTGCTGCTGACCCCCTCCTCTTGTTGCAGATGGATGGAGAAGGGCTGCTCAATGATGAGCTCCCCAACTGCTGGGAGTGCCCCAAGTGCTACCAGGGTGACGACACAGAGAAGGGCCAGGTAAGGAGCTGTGCTGTGGCAAGGCAGGATCTGTGTCCTCCATCCCTCCCACTGCATCCTACCAGGGATGTGTTCAACCAGCATGGGCTGGGAGGGGCAGTGACCAGTGAGAATGAGAATCGTGGGGGTGCAGCACCTGGGGGCCTGGGTATATCCTACTGCAATGCGATCCTGAGATATTCCACTGTAAGAGACATTGAACTGTTTAGGCATAGAGCGTAAGCCGACCCCAGCTTCAAGGGACGCCCCTTTTGAGAAAGGATTAGGAAAAAGCTTGTTGCTGGTATGGGTGTACTCTGGTCCTTGTGGTACTTAGATGAGCTGTGAGGAAGAAATTAATTACTGTGAGGGTGGTGAAATCCTGGCAGAGATTGACCAAAGCTGTGGATGCCCCATCCCTGGAAGCGTTCAAGGCCAGGTTGGATTGGGTTTGGAGCAACCTGAGCTAGTGGAAGGTGTCCCTATCTAACCTAAACCATTCTATGATTTCACTGGGCACTGCTGATGCGGGTCCTGCCAGCACCGTGGTGTTCCCCTGGGGAAAAAGAGAAGGGAAGAGCCTTCCCCAGGCCTCCTTCCCGCTAACCATCCACCCCCGTTCCCTGCAGAAGCGCAAGGTGGAGGAGAGCGACGACGACACGGCACAAGCCAAGGTGCTGCGGCCCCTGCGGAGCTGCGAGGAGCCCCTGACCCCCCCGCCCAACTCGCCCACCCCGATGCTGCAGCTGATCCATGACCCCGCGTCCCCCCGCGGGGTGGTGACACGCTCGTCCCCGGGCGCCGGGCCCAGCGACCACCACAGCGCCAGCCGGGACGAGCGCTTCAAGCGCCGGCAGCTGCTGCGGCTCCAGGCCACGGAGAGAACCATGGTGCGGGAGAAGGAGAACAACCCCAGTGGCAAAAAGGAGCTGTCGGAGGTGGAGAAGGCCAAGCTGCACGGCTCCTACCTCACCGTGACGCTCCAGCGCCCCACCAAAGATGTCCACGGCACTTCCATCGTCCCCAAGCTCCAAGCCATCACGGCCTCCTCGGCCAACCTGCAGCACTCGCCGCGCGTGGTTGTGCGCCACGCGCCCGCCAGGATGCCCTTGCGCAGCGGGGGTGACGAGGAGGCGGCTGCTGAGGAAGAGGAGGAGGAAGAGGAGGAGGAGGACGAGAACGCAGAGGAGGGGGGGGCGGCCCGGCTGAACGGGCGCGGGGGCCGGGCGCAGGAGGGTGAGGAGAGCTGCGTCCAGCGCGAGGTCTGGATGTCCGTGTTCCGCTACCTCACCCGCAGGGAGCTCTGCGAGTGCATGCGGGTGTGCAAGACCTGGTACAAGTGGTGAGTGTGGGGACACATCCTGGGGCTGGGGGTTCATCTGTGGCAGACACCCAGAGGGAGCAGGGTGAAGGATCTCGCCTCAGTGCCTTCCCGTCACTCCCCAGAGCCAGATGGCGTCACTGTAGCCAGCCCTGGTGCCTCTGCCATGTGTGCACCCATCTCTTGTTCCCTTCTGCCTTCCTCCTGTCCCCTCAGCTGTCCCCTGCCGTGTCCTTGTGAGGTGCCGTGCCCTTCCCTCACCCATCACCCGGATGGTGCTTGCCCTTCCTGGCCTCCCTTGCTGCCTCGCCTCCCAGCAGGCAGGGAAGGCAGGCTCAGGCGGGATGGCTTTGCTGGCTGGAAATGCCTTGGGGGGCAGCAGGCCCAAAGACAATGCTGGCACCGGGACAGCTGTGCATGGAGGGCCTGGGAACAGACAGGAATGGAAACTGGGAGGTTTCTAACAGCCGAGCAGCAGGGATTGCCTGCTTTGATCAGCAGCTGGTGGCAGTGGTGTGGTGGAGAAGTGTCCCCTCTCCTGCACCCTCAGGGGCTCAGCTAAGCTGCCATCGGGTGCTGGCTCCTACAAACTCCCACAGAAGAGGAAGTCTTTACTCCTGGCTAAGGAGCGAGCTGTGCTGGGGCTGTGGGGTAGGACACACAGTGTTTTGCCTGCTGGGAGTAAGGATCCTTAAGATCAGGAGAAACATCCAGAGGGGGAAGCAGGCATGCAGCTGTCACTTGGAGTCTTGTTTTGTGGCAGCAAAGCCCTTCTGGGGCTGCAGTGGGTGGCCCAGCACCTTCGGCAACCTCCCATGTTTGGGGAAACCTATGGAAACCAGGAGGGACAACCTTGTTCTGTGGCTGGGGCCATGCCAGAGCTGGACTCCTTCCAGAAGCCAAGCACCCTGCTGGCAGTCTATTATCCCATGGGACTCTTGGGATTCAACTTTCAGCCTTGTCCTTGTCCCCAGGTGCTGTGACAAGAGATTGTGGACAAAGATAGACTTGAGCAGGTGCAAGTCCATCACCCCCCAGGCGCTGAGCGGCATCATCAAAAGGCAGCCGGTCAGCCTCGACCTCAGCTGGACCAATATCTCAAAAAAACAGCTTACATGGCTCGTCAACAGGCTGCCAGGTGAGTGTGGGCTGGGGAGGGGTCCCTTCCTCTGCCATCAGCCTGCTCCAAGGCTTCCTGAGGGCTGGGTCATGGGGAGAGAGACCCGGCAAGCCTGGGAGCTCTTGGGTGCCTGGGTCCCATCACCCAGCAAGTGTCCCACCCCAGGCAGGGAGGGGTCCTGCTTCCTCATGTGCCTGGAAAAAGATGGTGGAGATCTGGGATGCCTGGGAGCCGACCAAACCCGTCTGACTTGTTACCTGCTTCCCCTCTGCCAGGCCTGAAAGACCTCATCCTAGCGGGCTGTTCCTGGTCTGCGGTCTGTGCTCTCAGTACCTCCAGCTGCCCCCTTCTCAGGACCCTCGATCTTCGGTGGGCAGTAGGAATCAAGGACCCTCAGATCCGGGACTTACTCACGCCTCCAACAGACAAACCCAGTAAGCTGCCGCTGCCCTGGGGCTGGGCTGGACAAGGGCAGGTCTCCAGGGCGGTCTGTCCACTCTGTTTCTCCCTCTGCCCGTGCAGGTCAGGACAATCGCAGCAAACTCCGCAACATGATCGACTTCCGGCTCGCCGGGCTGGACATCACTGATGCCACGCTGCGCCTGATCATCCGCCATATGCCCCTGCTCTCCCGCCTCGACCTCAGCCACTGCAACCACCTCACGGACCAGTCGGCCAACCTCCTCACCGCCGTGGGCTCCTCCACACGCAACTCCCTCACCGAGCTCAACATGGCAGGTGCGTGCCCTGCTCCAGGTGCCTCCTGGGTTTCCCCTTCCTCCTCCCGGTGCTGGCTGCTGGAGGTGTCCCCCTCACGCTCCCTGTGCTCTGCCCGCAGGCTGCAATAAGCTGACGGACCAGGCCTTGCTGTACCTGCGCCGCATCTCCAACATCACCCTCATCGACCTGCGGGGTTGCAAACAGATCACCCGCAAAGCCTGTGAGCACTTCATCTCGGACCTGTCCATCAACAGCCTCTACTGCCTGTCTGATGAGAAGCTGATCCAAAAAATCAGCTAGAGACCCTCCCCAGGGCAGACTGAGGAGAAGGAAAAGAGCCCATCCCACCCCTCTCGGAGAGCTGCTCCTCCACCTTCCCCCCTTGCCCTGCGTGTCCTGCCGCTGCCTCCCACCTGACTCGGCAGGCAGGGCCGTTGCTGGCCTCGCTCCACTGTCCTTCCTCCTCCTCCTTCCCCGGGACTTCTGCCGAGGAAGATGTCCCGCCAGGCTGGCCAGTACCAGAGGAGGAATGGGCACATGGCAGGGAGCCTCGGCTGGAGTCTGGCCGCTCCCAAGGTGGGGGCTGTAACAGAGGCCTCTGTGCAGAGAAATGGGGCACCCTCTCCCCCCAGCTTTTCCCCTCTTCCCCCATCGTTTCCTCGCCTTGAAACACTTGTCACTTCCCCGGTAGCACAAAGCCTGAGGGTCGAGGTCTCTCCAAGGAAGCGGGAGCAGAGCCAGAACACCCCGTCCCCCTCTGTGCCACCATTAGCTCGGGGCTTCCCTGCGCTCTTCCCCCTTTTCTCTTCCCCTCGTCTGGCTGCAGGGACTGCTATCCATCCCCCTCCTCCTCCCACACATCCGGGCAGTTCTTCGGGCACCCAGCACAGGAGCCCCATGGCTGTGGTGTCCCAGGAGCAGGGGCTGGGGGATATCTCATCTGTCCGAGGGGATGGAGCAGGGGAGAACCCACAGGTACACCAGAGCTCAGGGAGGACTCGGGAAGCATCAGCCAGGGGTGAGTGAGCGAGTACGGGGCGGGGACAGGAGCTGCCTCCTCTTCCTCCCCAGCTGCGGCACCACGAAGCACTCTGGGGCCGGAGGGGCGAGGGCTGCTCCGCAGCCTGGGACCGAACTGGCATCGTCCTCTCCTTCCCTCCCACCCCCTTTTCGCTGCCGATTTTCCTTTGCAATGAATGGTTGGTCCAAAGAACCTCTCTCTAGGGCAGCAGAGAGCTTTTTGCACTTTAAAAAAAAAAAAAAAAACAAAAAAAAAAAAAAAAAAAAAAAAAACAAAAAAAAAAAAAGACAAGAAAAAAAAAAAAAAGGAAAAAAGGTTGGAATCTTCTTTTTCTGGTTCACTGTTTTATTTCCCTCCCTGTCCTGCCTGTGCCTGGACGCTCCCCCTCTCTGTACCCCCAGTGTCAGCACCCTGCTCTCTCCCTGGCAGCGTACCAATAGCACAATCTGGGGTGTCCCCTCCGTGCCACCACCGGTCCCCAGCCCTGCAGGGGACCCCGGGGGACAGCCCGCACCCCCCTGCTGCTTCCGAAGCAATAAAGGAGGAGAGGAGGCCCGTGGGGACTGTCCCCGGCAGGGGGACACGAGGGGACAATCCCGCAGTGCCTGGGACAAGGGGCAGTGTGGCCGAAGCGGAGCCGGAGGGCTCGGAGCAGGAACCCCCCCCAGGCGAGAGGAGGAGCCTTCGGCCTTTCTCAGCAGCGGCTCCCGGGAAAGATGTTGGAAGAATTAAAGCTTTTCTTTTTCCTTTGGATTCCTTTTGAGTTTTGCAACGTGAAAGAAAATTTCCAGAGCTGGGGTTGAGAGGGGTGAGGTGGCCCCTCCTCCACGGGGCAGCACCCCCTTCCCACCGTGTCCCCCCCTCTCCAGCTGCAGAGACTCCGGCGTGCGACCCTCCTCACCACCCCGGCGAGGTGCAAATCCACGAGGAAGAAAAAAAGAGAATTATATATAATAAAAATCACTTAGTGATTTAAAACCAACCCAGCCTGCTCCCTGAAGACAACTCCTGCAAGCAAAGTCACTTGTTTAAGGGTTTGGTTGTGGTTTTGTTTTGTTTCAATCCCCTCTTCCCTCCGTTCCTCCTTCCCTTCCTTCCCTGGAGAAATATTGTAAATATCTATTTTTTTGTTGGCGATTTAGAGTTCATCTCTGATGTTTGTGCTTTAAAATTAAATGTAAGCATTAAGGGTAAAAGCAAACTAAGTCTTGCGCTCTCTCAGCTGGGGTTGGGGGTTCTTGGCTAGGGCAGAGGGAGGGCAACTACTTGGCAAGTGGAGTTGGTTTGGGTTTTTTGTGGGGTTTTTTTTTGTTGTTGTTTTTTTGTTTTTTTGGGTTTGTTTTTTTTTTTGTATATGGGTTTTTTTGCTTCCTGAGCCTTCTCCCATCCTGGATTTTTAGAGAGGCTTTGCTCATACCATATTAGCACCAGTCTGGGCCGAGCTGTTGTGGGGGGAGGGAAAACCCCAGCCTCTCAAGGGAAATACTTTGTTTCTTGGGGGTAGATTTTTGGAATCAAAAAAAATGGAAAAAAGGAAAAAAAAAAGACCAACTAAAATCCATGACTCTGAGCTCTGCCCGTTTGTTTGTGAGGGAAGTGGAGGGGACAAGGCCAGGGCTGGGACCTCCTGTGTCCCCCCTGTCCCCAGCACTGGGGCTTTCCCAGCTGCTCGAGGAAACTGGAGCACCGTCGGTGTCCCCACTGTCTCCTGGAAGGTGGTGGCAGCTGTCCCTGTGTCTCATCACCTTCTGCCAGGGCCGCAGGTCCTCCAGAGGCCTGTGGGGCTTTTGCCCTCCACATCCCTTGGGAAACCTGCCCTCTCCCAGTGGATTCCTGGGCCACCAGGGTGACATTTAGTGTCCTGCACCCTGTGGGGGATGTCATGGCCCAGGTCTCTGCGGCGGCTGGGCTGTGACATTTGCATGGCGAGGCACACGGCAGGTGACATCTTCCTCCACAGGTGGCTGAGGCCATTGTCGCACTCCCTGTGCCCTGGTCCCCAAGTGCCACCACGTGCCTCCCCCGCTGATACACCAGAGCCAAGCGCATCTCAGCGCCCCAACGCTCTGCCTGTCCCCTCCAGGTGTCCCCTCCTGGCCCCGGGGACAGGGAGCCGGCACACGCTGTCACAGGCGCATGGTCACACCTGCTGCCACGCATGGCACGTGTCACACACTGCGTGGTGTGGAATGACACACACGACGTCCCGCACACACAGAGCTACTGTCACACACACCCGTGATGTCCCTCACACAGTGTCACACACAGTGGCACACACAGCGACGGCGTCACACCCCCGCGCTGGCACACATACCTGGCGGCACACACGCATCCAAGCGCCACACACCCGGTGTCACACCCAGTGCCACACACCCGGTGCCACACACATACATCCAGTGTCACACACCCAGTGTCACACACACACACACACGGCGTCACACACATAGACCCAGTGTCACACACCCAATGCCACACACACCGCCAGTGTCACGGCCGGTGTCGCGGCCCCTCCCGGGCGGGCGTGGCGGCGGCGCTGTCCCCGCCCAGCCCCGCTGTCCCCGCCCCGCGCCCCGGTGCGGCCGCGCCCCGATCCGCGCTCCGCTCCCGCC
>VXBN01007270.1:37255-52223 GCA_013397395.1 Sinosuthora webbiana | reverse complement strand
GCCGCGCGGCTGCTGCCCGCAGAGGAGCCCCCCCCGGCGGAGCCCCCCCCGACCGAGCCTCCCCCGGCTGAGCCCCCCAGCCAGGCCCCGGGACAGCAGGAGCAGCACCTGCACCTCATGATGCAGCTGCTGCGCCCCCAGGATGCCATTCGGCTGGTAGGACATTGGGTTCCTCCCTCCAGGAACATGGGGGTGGGATGTGGACAGGGAAAGAGGTGGGTGGAGACAAGATGGGGAGAGGAATTTGACAGGATAGGACAGGATGGGCTGGGCTGAGGATGGGATGGGATGAAGGTGGGGACAGGATGCGGATAGCATAGGACAGGACAGGATTGGGATTGAAACAGGAACATCGAGGAAGGGTATGGGAATGCAGCATGGATGGGATGGGGATAGAGATGGAATGGGAAGTGATGAGGAGGTTTTGTTGTTGGGACAGTCACAACACACAAAGTGACAGTGAAATCTTCAGAAGAAAATCTTCTGTTTATTCTCACAGCATGCTGTCTTTTATACACTTAACAAATGTTAACCACTCATTGGTCACAAAAAATCAACATTTGACCAGTCATTGGTCACAAAAAATCAACACAACGTTCATTGGCACAAAAAGTCTCCATCGCTGTTTTCAACCAACATTCACAAAACTTTTCCAAGCACACTTCTTCCAGCTGCAGGTTGTTTATCTCCCTCTCCTTCTTCTCGGTTTCCATGCCAACGACCTTGGTGAAATTCCTTTCAGGGGTAAAAACGGCTCTTATCAGTTTCTTCTTCAGCTAAGTTACACTTTGGGCTTACGGACCAGCTGAAGCCCTTTCCACAAGGAGGGGATGTGGCCCAGCCTGATGCTCCTCCCCGGTCACTGGGAGCATGGGGAAGGGGCAGATCCCCCCTCCGACGCCCCCCTTTCCGGCAGGCGGTGCGGCTGGAGTCGGCGCGGCCGCGGCGGGTGCGGTACCTGCTGGTGGTGCGGCCGGAGGAGGCGGGAGCCGAGGCGGAGACGGCGCTGCTGGGAGTGGATTTCGCCCACGAGGGGTGAGGGGGGTGCGGGGAGGGCGCGAGGGGCCGTCAGCACTCCCTGACCTCTGCCTGCCCCAGGGCCACCCGCTGCACCCTGGGCATGGTGCTGCCCCTCTGGAGCGACACCCAGGTGTTCCTCGACGGCGACGGGTAAGGGTGGGACGGAATTTTGGGACAGGGAGGGGCTTAGAGAAGTTGGAGTGGCCGCCCTGACCCACTCGTGTCCCCGTGGGGCGCAGGGGTTTCAGCGTGACATCGGGGGGACAGACGCGCATCTTCAAGCCCATCTCTGTGCAGACCATGTGGTGAGCGAGGCCCGGGTGTGACCACGGGGGCTGTGGGGACCACCCTGGGCACGGGCGGTGTGGGTGGCATGGTGAGCACAAGGGGGTGGGCGCCACCTCGGGGACTGGGGACACGGGCACTGCCTGGGGCACAGGGGATCTCAGCTCCACAACGGACACAAGGGATGCTGTCACCATCCTGGGCACAGGCATGGTGGGCACCACGCCGGACACAGGGATGTGGGCACAGGGGATTTGGGTATCACCACGGGCACCACCACGGGCACCTGGGCACAGTCATGGGGAAGGAGCTGGGGAGGGTTTGGGCGGCACCCACACGCTGGGGACGGCCAGTGAGGGGGACACAGCTGTCGGGGGGGGCGGTGGCAGTGCAGGGGTGGCAGGTGCTGTGCGGCAGGGCCATGCTGCAGGAGCTGCACCGCGCCTGCGAGGACGCGGCCCGTGGCGGGCACATCCCCGGCGGCCCCGCGCTGGCCTGGGCCCGGGACTACGCGGCGGCGCTGTGCTCGGAGCAGAGCTGCCTCAACGAGTGGCTGGCCATGGCCGACCTCGAGTCCGTGCGCCCCGCCTCGCCCACGCCCCTCCGGTAAGCTCCCCGCCACGCCTCTGCCACACCCACGGCCTGCTGGCCAATCGCTGCCGTGCCTGGCAGGGCGTGGCCTGGGTGGGGCAGGTGACACCAGTGACAAGGCGGTGCCGCTGCCAGGCCGGCGATGCCGGAGCTGTCGGAGCAGGCGGTGCGGGCGCTGCTGCGGGAGGTGATGGCCGCTGCCGACCTGGAGAACGTCACGTCCAAGGAGGTGGGTGGCACCGGGCAGGGTGTCCCGGGGACGGGGAGGGCCGGGCAGGGCCATCCCTCACCCAGGGCGGTGGCCAGGTGCGAGAGGAGCTGGAGCGGCGCACGGGGCACAGCCTGGCCGAGCACAAGGATTTCATTGACAACGAGATGCTGCTGGTGCTGGCGCAGATGGATCGGCCTTCCCGTGTCTTCCCGCACCTCTTCCTGGTGGGCAGCGGGGCAGGCAGGGTGGGTGGGGCGGGTGGCAGTGTCCCCTCCCCTCACCGCTGTCACCGCACAGGGCTCCGAGTGGAACGCAGCCAACCTGGAGGAGCTGCAGCAGAATCGGTGAGCATGGGGTGGCACTGTCGTGGGGCGGCATGGGGTCACCGTGGGGTGCCCCGGGCGTGTCACTCGTGTCACCGCAGGGTCACCCACATCCTGAACGTGGCGCGGGAGATCGACAACTTCTTCCCGGCGCTGTTCACGTACATGAACGTGCGGGTGTATGACGAGGAGGCGGCCGAGCTCCTGCCCCACTGGAACGACACCTTCCTCTTCCTCTCCCGCGTCCGGTCAGTGGGCACGGCGGGTGACACCACGGGGGACATCGGGGACACGGAGGGGCAGGGGCTGGAGATGGGGCAGGGGAGAGGGGGACACGGGGAGGGGTCTTGATGACTCAGGTGCTGTGGTACACTGGGAGCTAGAGGATGCTGGGACATGGGATCCTGGGGAGCAGTGGGATGGCTGGGGGACACTGGGAGCCCTATGGACACAGTGACCCTGATGACTCCGGGGTGGCTGGGGGACATTGGGAACCCTGTGGACACGACGTCCCTGGGGACTCAAGGGTGGATGGAGGGTACTGGGAACCCTGTGGACACGGTGACCCCGGTGACTCTGGGGTGTCTGGGGGACACTGGAAGCGCTGTGTCCCCAAGTGCCCGCCGTGCCGTGGTGCCAGCAGTGGGTGCCGCAGGGCGGCGGGAGGCCGGGCGCTGGTGCACTGCAGGATGGGGCTGAGCCGCTCGGCAGCCACGGTGCTGGCCTACGCCATGAAGGAGTTCGGGTGGCCCCTGGAGCGGGCGCTGCGGCACGTCCGGCACTGCCGGCCCGGGGTCCTGCCCAACCCCGGCTTCATGCGCCAGCTCGACTTCTACCAGGGCATCCTGAGTGCCAGGTGGGTGGGGACAGGGTGGGGACAGGAGGGTGGAGACCGGTAGATTGGGACAGGTGGGTGGGGTCTGGCATAACCACACCGCTATGGGATAAGAGGGTGGGGCCTGCTGGGGCCACACCCCTTTGTGTGGAGCTTTTGTGGCCACACCCTAGCCGGGAAGGTGTGGTTGAGGGAGGAGCCTATGGGAACCCCACCCTGCCGATGGGGTGTGGCTCCCAGCAGGGGGAGTGGCCAGGTGCTGATTGACAGGTCTGTGGCAGCCGGCACAGCAGCTTGTGGGAGCCCCGGGCGGCCGAGCAGGTGCCGCACCCCGAGGAGGACACCGCGAGGGACACAAGTGGCCTGTCCCCGCTGGCCTCCCCGCTGGCCTCCCCGCGGACCTCCGAGGAGGAAGCAGCTGGTGGGGGGCTGCTGGGGGCCTCCCGGCGCCCCCGAATCTCCCTGTGCTCTGTCATGCGGAGCATCAGCCTGCTGGAGACCCCCGAGCCCCCTGAGCTGCTGGGGGAGCCCCTGGCCGGGGAGGTGAGCAGGAGTCAGGGTGGGGTGGGGGGTCCAGCTGTGGGGTGACAGCAGCGTGGGATGACCCCGCTGTCCCCCCTCAGGTGTTTGAGGCCACGGAAGAAGCAGAGGGTCCCTCCCCGAGGTCACGACCCTCGTCCCGCCCACGCGGCGTGGTGCGCCAGGCCAGCTTGGATGGTGGCCCCGCCCCGTTTTGTGACCACACCCATAGTGATGACCACACCCGGTGCCACACCCATGCACCCGGCCACGCCCACACTGATGAAGCAGCTCCTTAATTTGGGGGGCATGGGACAGCGCCTCTTCACTGCCATAGCAACAAGGGGGCGTGGTCTATGCATGGAGGCGTGGTCAGACAGCCTGCACGCCCCGCCCACGCCTCGCCCGCACTCGGGGGCTGGGAGGTGCCTCTGCCTCAGCCCCACACGCACGAACACCGACACCGCTCCTGCACTGGCAATAAAGTGTGGAAATGGCAGCCCCTGATGTCTTTGTGACCCTGAGCATCTGGAGGGTGGGGTGCTGTCAGCGGGGACCGGAGTGAACGCTTTGGGGGCAGCGGGCGGGCACAGGGACCCAGCGGCGCCATGTTGTGCGGCACGGAGAAAACTACGATTCCCGGCGGCCTTTGCGGGAGAAACACAACTTCCGGATTGGCGTTGCAACCGGCGCGGCCTAGACCAGGACTGGCACCTAGACTGGAGTCAGGGCTGGAATTGCTGATGGAATCGGGACCGCGGCGGTCCCGAGGCCGGCAGCGGAGGGCTGAAGCACGCAGAGAGCCAGCAGCTCGCTGTGGCCATGGCGTAGGGGAAAGTGGGGTGCCCCTCCGCCACCCTGTGCATCAACCCCCTCCCACCATGGCACCCATCCCTCCGTGTTATGTCACCCCTGACCCACAGGACAACTTCCACTAGCCCAGGTGGCTTCAAGGTCCATCCAACCAGGCCTTGGACACTTCCAAGGATGGGGCAGCCACAGCTTCTCTGGGCAATCTTTGCCATGGCCTCACCACCTTCACAGGGAGGAATTTCTTCCCAAAATCCCACCCAAAGCCACCCTCCCAGGGAAGGAGGTTCCTGGCTGGAACTGCCCCTGAGACTGCTGCTGTCCATCTCCTTGGGCTGTTCCTGCGGCTGGAGCCATCCCAGACCCTTCGCCCTTTCCTGGGGCACCCACCAGGTTGGGACTGACCCTCTGCAAGGAAGGAGTATGGGAATCTCCCTCCTTCTTCCCACCAGGAGGGCACAGCCCTGAGCTGGCTGGTTGTAGGGTGCTTTTTTGGGGGGGTCCACCTAAACACCTCTATCCTGTGCCCAGCAGAGGAATTCTGTCCTTGTAGAAGATATCCAAGGGACTGCAGCTCCAAGAGTGGGACCAGATCCGGCTGGATAACACGATCCAGAGGGTGGGGAGCCTGCAGTGCAAGTGGGATGGGAGTTGTGGGTGGCCCCCCACCCATCCCACCTTATCCCAGGTTACTGCTGGCTCCAACGCTCCATTGCAGCCTTGGGATAGAAACAATTAATTTTATTGATGAACCAACAGAAAGAGCTGGTGAATTAAGCCATCGATAACCTGAATAATTAACAGACACATCCTGTCATTTATGATTTTGCACACAGCAAAGCTGCTAATTAGGGCTACTGAACATATGAATCCCACAGGACACTGTAACTCTTCCCACCCCACTGCAGGACATCCCCACAATCCACAGCCACCTGCCTCATCCCCCTTTGCTCACTTTCACCTGATTTTATACCTCATTCTTCATTTTTTCACCCCAGTCCTGGGGAGAAAAAAATCCCACCTCCCTTTCTCCACCCAAGAACAGATTTTTCTCCCTGGGTCCCAGTTGGGTGGCATTAACCTGTGTGACTGGACACCCCACCTGGCTTTTTTGGGGGGGAGGATGCAACTCCCTGCCCTCCCCCTGCACCCCAAGGGCTTCACTCCACCCTGTGCCCCCCCCCCAGACAGCACACGGCACCCCTTCCTTCGCTCACACCAGCTTTAATCCACTCGGTGTCCCTGGACCAGGGTCTGGGGGCGTCAGGAATGGTCCCCCACACTCCTTCGGCGCGGCGGCTCAGAGCTCGTACTCGTGCCAGAGGCTGCGGGGGCACAACGGGGGTCAGCGGGAAGGGCGGGGGGCACCGGGAGAGGACGCCCTGTGCCCCCCACCCATCCCATCCCATCCCGTCCCGCACCCACCTGTAGGTGACATCGGGGTTGTCCCGGTGCTCCAGGAGGGCGTCACGGATGGGGCCGGGAGGGCTCAGCCCCAGCTCTTGTGCCCGCTCCCAGCGCTGCAGGCGGGTGATCCCTGCGGGATACCGGGGGCTCAGCGGGGCCGGGGCGAGCCCGCGGCC
Source organism: Sinosuthora webbiana (assembly GCA_013397395.1). Lineage (NCBI taxonomy): Eukaryota > Metazoa > Chordata > Aves > Passeriformes > Sylviidae > Sinosuthora > Sinosuthora webbiana. The sequence continues at coordinate 46,046 of VXBN01007270.1, read as the reverse complement.
ACCGGGAGAACCCGGGGGAACCGGGGGCGCTCACCGGTGCAGGGTCCGTATTCCCAGGAGAGGTCGAAGCGCCGCAACATTTCCAGGAGCGCCGGGTCCGGGGAGGGCTGCGAGGGGGAGCGGGAACAGTCCGGCACCTTCACCTGCACCTTGTCCTGGTCCTTTTTGTCCTTTTTGTCCTTTTTGTCCTTTTTGTCCTTGAGCCTGCCCGGGGGCCGCCCCGAGCCCCGCCGCCGCAGCCGCCGCGGGAAGGAGTCGGTGATGCGCCGGGGCTGCTCCATGGCCCTGCGCGACATGGAGCTGGCACGGCCCCGCCGCTACCAGGAACCGGGCGGGACCCGCCGCTACCGGGAACCAGCGGCACGGACCCGCCCCTGCCCGTGGCCGGGCGGAAGCGGCGGGGCCGGGCTGGGGAACCGGCCACGGGCACCCTCGGCCGCCGCCACCGTCGCGGTGGTCCCGGTGCCCCGCCCCCCTGGGCACCCCCCGGCTGTGCCCGGGTGCTGTCACCCCTCAGTTATCCCCGCCACCAGCCGTCCTGTCACCCCCACGGCAGCTCCTGTCACCCCGAGGGCACTGTTACTCCCATCCCAGGGTTCCTGTTCCCCTGGCACTGTCACCCGTGTCAGTGACTGTCACCCCAGGCAGGCACGGCCACCCCCCAGTTGCGCCTACTGCCCTCTGGCATTGTCACCCATGTGACTGTCCCCATCACTTCTGCAGTGTCGCCCCTGTGGTTCTCCCTGTTGCCCTGGACATTGTCACCCCCCTTCCAGCACTCCCCATCACGCTGGACAATGTCACACCCCTGCCCGTCCCCATCAGCCCCCCAAACCATGACTCACGCTGTGACACTGCCCCGTCCCACTCCGCCCTGTCCCACTCTGTCCTCTGTGTCGCTGCCTGTCCCTCCAGTGCCTCCCGGTCCCACCCCCAGGTGTGGTGACACCGCCCCGGTTGAGAGGGTAGCGCCGCAGGTGCCACCAGGGCAGATTTGCCTGAGGCTTTCAGCCCTCCCTCGGGGAACTGAGAATAACTGAGATTCGTGCCCTGGAACGGGGTGACTCCCGGGGGACCCCGCTGTGTGCCTCAGCGGTGACACGTGAGCCACCAGGCTGTGTCACCGCTCTTAACGGTCAGTGCTGGGGGGACACGAAACCCCACAGCAGCCATCAGGGACTCCCCACAGCTGTTTAATTTGAGGTCGGCACAGAGAGGGGACAGCGGGGCCTCAGGGCCCGTCCCTGTCCAGGCCGGGATTGTGCAGGATGTAGCTGCAGACCCCGGGCAGGCGCTGGTGGCCCAGCAGCTCCTGCAGCTGCTGCATGGGCCGGTTCCCCAGCGCCGTGTGCCCGAACGTGGGGAACCCGCGGGCGTGCGCCCGCTGCGCCGCCACCGTCAGCGCCACCTGCATGTGGCCTTGCCGCCGCTGCTCGGGCAGGGTGTAGCTGTGGGTGCCCGTCCCGAAATGATCCGTCAGCACCCAGGCGACGGGCTGCCCGCTGCTGTCCTGCAGGCAGACTTGCGGGAAGCGCCCCAAAATCTCGGCCAGGTAGCGCCGGCTGCGGGCGTTCCCCCCGTAGGGCCACGTGTCGTTGAGCAGGTCCACGTGCGAGGGGCTCAGGGAGCCCACACGCACCCCGGGGGCTGGCCTGGGCGAGGCAGGGGTCAGTGGGGGGCTCAGGGGTGTCCCCGTGTGGGGACGAGGGTGGGGGGCTCTCACCGGGGCTCAGGCATGGTGCTGGGGTCAGGGTGCCAGTAGGAGTAGTACTCGACAATGTCCAGCTCAACACCCTTCCTCCCCGCCAGGTCCTGGGACACCGTGGTCACCCCGTCCTGTAGCCCTGGGGATGGGGATGTCAGGGGGTCCTGTTCCCAATGTACCCCACCGTCCTTGTCCCCAGCCCCTCTGTGTCACCCCAGGGTCCTCCTCAGTGTCCCCAGGGGCTACCTGCAACCCCAGGCTCTACTCCCAGCACCCAAATCTCTGCTTCTGGTGTGCCCCTACCCCAGTTCTGCTCCCAGCATCCCCAAGTCCAACCCCAGTGCTCCCCAGTGTCCCCAAGGACCCACAAATCCAACTGCAATGCTTCCCAGTGCCCCCAGCATCCCCAAGTCCAATCCCAGTACCCCCAGGACATTGCTTCCAGGGTAGCCAGCAGTGCAATTCCTTGGTGCCCCCCAGCACCCCCAAATCCAACCACGGTGCTCCCCAGCACCCCTAAATCCCACCCCAACACTCCCCACTGGTATCACCCATCAAACCCCACCCCAGCACACCAAACCAGGCATCCAGTGCTCCCCAGCACCCAAACACCCGTCCCCAGTACCCCCCAGCACCCCCAATTCCCTCCACCGGCACCTCCCAGTCCTTCCCTGCCTCCAACAGCTCTCCCACGCTCCCAGTGCTGCCCGGCCCCTCTCACAGCATGCCCAGTCCCTCCCCAGGATCCCCCCAGGACCCCAGTGTCCCCAGGCCACCGATGAGGGTGAAGGCGGTGTCCCAGCGCAGGCACCCGGGGGTCTCCAGCAGCGCCCGGTACGCCCCCAGGTCCCGGTAAAACGCTGCCTGGGTGTTCCAGTAGCCATCGTTCACCGGCACCTGGGGGCACCCATGGGTGCTCTGAGCACACCTGGCACGTGCCAGGGCACCGTGTCACCCTTCCTCTTGCAGTTCCCCATGTCCCCACTGGCCACCTCTCCACTGGGCCGGGCCAGCACGGCGCCGAATTCGGGCCACTTGTCCACCAGCACCTCAAAGTTGCCAGGGTTGCCCCGGTTGATGTTCAGCACTGCCCCGAAGACCTGGGGGGAAAAGGGGGTCAACAATGAGGGACAAGGAGGGGGCAGACGGGGGTCAGGGATGGGGGCTTGATATGGGGGATGCGAGGCAGATGTGGGGTCAGAGCTAGGGGGGTTGTGGGAGCAGATATGGGGTCGGAGCTGAGGGGAGGGGGGCAGGTGTGGGGGACAGGGTTGCAAAAGGTTGCCTAATGACACGGGGGTCCCCATCACCAGGATAAGAGGTGGGTGTGACACTAGGGTCCCTGTCACCAGCAGGGCAAAGGGCAGGGGTGGTACTGGGGTCCCCTCACAGCACAGGGGAAGGGGGATATTGGGTCTCCATCGCAGCAACAGATGAGTGACACTGGGCTCCCAGTCATGGCACAGTGCAGGGGTGACAGCAGGATCCCTGTCACTGGCAGGGTAGGGGTAGCATTGGGGTCCCTGTTGTGGCACAGGGCAGGGGTGACAGTGGGGTGCCCATCACCGGCAGGGCGAGGGGGAGGCTCTTCCTCAGGATCCCCTCCAGGCGCTGCAGATGGGCTGGGCACGTCAGGATCTTCATTGTCCTGCCGAGAGACCCTCAATAACAGGGGGACAGGACCACCAGGCATGGCCCCTGTCCCTGTCCCCATCCATTTCCCCACGGTCCCCATCTCCTCCAGCACTCACCCTGCAACAATCCTGAGTCTGTGGGTTCCAGGGAGCCGTAGAGTGGGAGTTTGTGGGAGACTGTGTGGCACTCGGTGACAATGGTTACCACCAGCTGTCACGGGCCAACAAGTGCCCCCTGCCTTGGGGGGCAGTGGGCAAGGTCCATCCTGCTGAACACTGGGCACCGGGCCAGCCCTGTGGCCGCCTGGGGATGGGTGCTCGGCTGTGACACTCTGGGACATTGCCCCAGTGCCACCAGCTCCCCACGGATCCTCGGTGTCACCACCTGCCCCACGGTCACGGAGCCATGCTGATCCTGAAGTGCCCAGCCCAGCTGCAGCTCCTGGAGGAGACCCTGAGGAAGAGCCTTCCCACCACCCTGCCGGTGACAGGGACCCCGAGGATCCCTCTGCCCCCTCTGCCCCCTCTGCCCTGTCCTGCTGGTGACAGAGTCCCTGGGGACCCCTCTGCCCCTCCCTCTCCCTCCCTCTCTGCTGGTGGTGAGGACTCTGGGGACTCCTTTGTCCCCTCACCCTTGCCCTGTCAGTGTTGCTGATTCCTGGGACCCGTCTGTCCCCTGTCCCCTGCCTTGCCAGTGATGAGGACCCTGGGACCCCTGTGCCTCCCCACCTGCCCTGGTGGTGACAAGGACCCCTCTGTCCCCTCTCTCCTGCCCTGCTGCAGGCGGAGACCTCGGGGACTCTACTGCTCCCCCTCCCCTGCTGTGAGAGGACCCCAGGAACTCTGGGCACCCCTCTGTTCCCTCTCCCCTGTCCTGCCGGTGACAACGACCTTGTTGTGCAGGTCCTGGGGACTGTGATGACGGTGGCCAGGGGGAACCCGGCCTCCCACGAGGTGCTGGTGGACTCCTGGCCCCATTTCAGAATTGTCCTGACCCGCCTGCGCCCAGAGGTGCTGCCCCTGCCCTGGCGGCAGCACCCCACACCCCAGGGACCTGGGAATTGGGGTGCCACCCTCAGCTCCATGTCCCTCCCAGGACCACAGGGACCCCAGGGACTACTACACCAACCAGCTCTCTGTGTTCTACCGGGACAAGGGAGCCCTGCAGGCACTGCTGGAGGGCACTGAGGCAGTGACCCGGGAAAGAGCCTTCCAGATTATGGGTAAGGACGGCACTGGGGGACACAGGGCCCCCCTACACTCCATCTGGGTCCCCTGTCTGGCTGACAGGGGGTTCCAGGGATGCAGGATGGGCTGGACGAGGCCGTGCAGGAGGTGGCCAGCGCCAGGGGGCAGAAGGTGGAGACGATCCGGTACCGGGCACTGATAAGCCCTGAGCCCCCCCGGCCCCGGACACAGTGAGTGGGGAGCACTGGGGGGACATGGGACACTGGGGGGACATGGGACACTGAGGGACCAGTCACATCCATGGGCGGTACACGGGGACCTGTCACATTTCTGGGTAGCACAGGGGGGTCACAGTCACATCCCTTGGTGGCGCAGGAGTCCCCAAGCACATCCCTGGGAGGCACAGGGTGACATGAATGGGATCACTGAGGACATCCCTGGGTGGCACAGGGGTCCCCAGTCCCACTCCTGGGTGGTGTAAGGGTTCCAAATCCCACACCGGGATGGCACAGGCCTGTACCCAATCCCGTCCCTAGGGAAAACAAGGGTCCCAGATTCCATCTTCAGGTGGCACAGGGGTCCCCAATCCCACTCCTGGGTGACACAGGCATATACCCAATCCCATCCCTAGGGAAAACAAGGGTCCCAGATTCCATCTTCGGGCGGCACAGGGGTTCCCAATCCCATCCCATCTGCTATCCTGGCTGGGAACAGGTTTCAGCATTCCCCACTCCGCCATGCCCCGTTGCAGGATGCCGCCGGGCCTGCGCCTGGCGCCCGTGTCCCCGTCCCACGTCCCGCTGCTCAACGCCACGTGGGCGCTGGGGGGCAACGCCCGCAGCCGGGCGTTCCTGCTGGGGCTGGTGCGGGCGCTGCCCTCCGCCTGCCTGCTGGACCCGCGCGGCCGCCCCGTGTCCTGGAGCCTGCTGGACGGGCAGGGCTGCCTGCGCCACGGCTTCACGGTGCCCGCCTGGCGGGGCCGCGGCCTCACCGGGGTCGCGCTGGCCGTGCTGGGCCGGCAGCTGCACGCCCGCGGCTTCCCCATCTACGGCGCCGTGCTGCCCCGCAACACGGCCTCGCTGCACGCCCTGCAGGCCGTCGGCTTCGTGCCCCAGCCCGGAACCTTCTACATGATCCTGGGCACCCCAAAGTAGTGCCCGGGGAGAGGGTGCCAAGGTGGGGTGCCTGTCCTCGGGGTGGGGCTACCTGGGCCCAAGAGGGCCTGGATCCCCACCCTGTGAGAAAGGGGAACGTCCCGGCTCCTGCACTGCGCTCAGTTTGGAGCCGTCCACTCTGGTGATGGCATTGATGGGAACATCCCGAATTCCACACTGAGCTCAGAATGTGGAACGTTCACTCTGGTCCCCGCTGATGACACTGATGGGAACATCCCGAATTCCACACTGAGCTCAGAATGTGGAACGTTCACTCTGGTCCCCGCTGATGACACTGATGGGAACATCCCGAATTCCACACGGAGCCGTCCTCTCCTGTCCCCTCCGAGGCGTGGCACGGGCGGGGCGGGGGGCTGGAGAAAGGCTTTTATTCGTTCGTACAAGAATAGATCTTCTGCAATAAATACCCCAATAAATAAACATCTCCAATAAATAAACACTCACAGACACACCAGGACAGCGGCCACGCCCCAGCCGCGCCCCATGGCCTCGCCCCACCGCTGCATCGATGGGCAGCCATGGGGAGGCGGGGCTTGGGGAAAAGGGGTGGGGCCTGTTGCGGGGAGGAGGCGGGGCTTGCTACACAGGCGAGTGGGCGGGGCTTAATGCCATCTGGGGTGGAGCCTAATGCTCCAGGGGCGGGGCCTGCTGCGGGATGGGGCGGGGTTTATTCTATGCTCAGAGGGCGTTGGTCCTTTTTGGGATGGGCGGGGTTTGCACCCACTCTGGAGATTTTAGGGATGGGGACAGGCGCCCTGGGGGTTGGGGACACCGCTGGTGGGGGGACTTGGAAGTCAGGACACCTGTCCCTTAAGACACAACATAGTGACAGAGGGGCTGTGGTGACACTTTGGGGTCAGGAACTCCACCCTTTAAGGCACAGCTGGGTGATGATGAGGATGTGGGGTGGCTTTGGCAGCACTCTGGGGTCAGGAGACACAGTTTTGCAGGGACACTGGTGGCGAAGAGGGGACATGGAGTGTCTTTGGTGGCACTTGGGGTCAAGAGACGTATCCCTTACAGCAGAGTGTGGTGACAGAGGGGATGTGAGGTGGCTGTGGTGAGTGGCACTTGGGGTCAGGAGCCCCTCACTCAAGGCAAGGTGATGAAAGTGGGATTGTGAGATGGCTGTGGTGGCACTTGGGAGTCAGGAACCCTATTTCTGGAAGCACACTGGTGGTGGACGGGGGACATGGGGTGGCTGTGGTGGCACTTGGGGTCAGGAGCCCTGTTCCTTAAGGCACAGTATGATGATGATGGAGGGGCTGCGGGGTGGCTGTGGTGACGTTTGACGTCAGGAGCCCCATCTTTCAAGGCACTGCCAGGTGATGATGAGGTTGTGGGGTGGTTTGGGGGTCAGGAGCCCCATTTCTTAAGGCACACTGGTGGTGGAAGAGGGGACGCGCGTGGCCACGGCGGCACTGTGGACTCAGGAGCCCGGCAGGTGCTCAGAACCCCCTCGCCTCCAGCCGCAGGGTGACCACAGCGGGCGGCACCTTCTTCTTGAGGCGGTTGAAGTCCTTGGCCGAGCGCCAGAGCCAGGTCTGCAGCTCCTTCAGCAGCCAGAAGTCATCCATCTTCTTCAGGAAGTCATTGGGGGCCGCGGGCGCGCCGGGGGGCGTGGGGGGCCCGGCAGGGCCGGTGGGCAGCGGGTACCCCAGCGAGGACATGACGCCGCCGATGCTGAGCACCAGCCCCTGGAGGCTGGCGCAGAAGTGGCCGAGGCGGTGGCGCAGCTCGGCCGTGCCCACCTGCCCGTCCAGCACGCGCAGGTAGCAGAGCAGGCGGCTGTAGGCCCGGTAGTTGGCGGCCAGGCGGGCGTTGTCCGTCAGGCCCCGCCACAGGTCCAGGTCCACCGTGGCGCTGGGCACCCGCTCGGCCCGTGCCAGCCGCGGGGGGTTGAAGTCGGGCTCATTGAAGGGGGGGCCCAGGTAGTTCAGCTGGAAGGGAATGGGGGTGCCGGGGGTCAGGTCTCCACGTCTGCCCCGTCCCCAGTCTCCACACCCTCCGTGCCCCCGGTTCGAACACATCCCGCTCGTCCCAGCTCTCCCTTCTCTTATCACATCCCCCTTCCCACTCTGCCCGAGCCGGACATTCCCAGCAGCGCCCAGGCAGTGCCACCGTCACCGCCTGGCACCCAACGTGCCGGCAGCACCGAGGGCACGTCAGGGCAGGGACGGGGAACCTCCGGGTGAGTCGGCGACGCCGGCGGGGAGGGAGAGGCGGATGCCCGCGCCCATGACGGAATCATGGGCCGAAGGGAGGGTGCCCGGGAGCCGCCCTTGCGCCCGGGGGGCGATGAGGCATTTCCGCGACCTCCGGCGTGGGAGCAGCGGGGCGCGGGGTGGATATCCCGGGGGGTGCGTCGGGGACTCACGTAGGTGCCGGCGAGGGTGCGGAGCTGGTGCTCCAGGTAGCGGGTCAGGTCGTAGGTCTGCTGGATGGACTGGCCGGCGCCCAGCTCCTCGGAGCAGTTCAGCGCCGGCAGCGCCGGCAGGTTGCAAAGCGCGGCGCACAGGAAGGTGAAGATCCCCCAAGAGTCACCTGCGGGGGACACACAGCACCTCAGGGCGGGTGACAGGGAGACTCCATCTCCGTGTGTGCGGCGCTGAGCCTGCGGAGTATCCCCGAGTCGCCCGTCTGAGCGCGGGGAAAACCGAGGCACGGAGGTGGGGAGGGTGGGGTCCCCCTCACCTCAGCACCCTCCCTGGAGCAGCAGGGACCCCCCACCTCAGCGCGGTGACCCCCCGGCTCCCCTCTGAGCGCTCCCGCCCGCGGCTGCACCAACAATCCTTTATATGGTCTGGAGCAGCGCGGCCGCGGCATTCCCGCCGGGACACACGCCTGGGATATATTTGGGCACCGCCAACGCCGGAGCGGGCCGAGCACCCAGCGGAGACCCCCGCCGAGGGGCCACCGAGAATGCGGGGGGTGGGTGGGACGCAGCTCGGAGGAGCGGCCGGGGCGCGGGGTGACCTTTGCGGAGCCACCGGAAAGCGCCGGCGGGGTCCCCGTCATCGGCCTGACGTCAGGGCGGCCCGGGAGCGCGGCCCCGCCGGCCGGCGGCTGTGCAAAGGTCACGGCCCGCG